>CM019183.2:47731919-47889954 GCA_009739505.2 Apolygus lucorum | reverse complement strand
AAAAAAAAAAACAGAAAATCGACTACAAATCAAAATCAAAATTTTGGGAAAATCAGTTAGTTAGAAATCCGTGCAGATCAAGTCCGGAACATGAGAAATTATTGCTACTTCTTTACTGTTTGCCTTCAATCTAAAAGAGTGAAATTCAAAGGAGACCATTTCAAGACTTACCGTGCTTACTCAGTGAATTTTTTGTAAGTTTGACCATGTATTGTCTTCGTAAAATTTCGTTTATTTCAGACGCGGAACGAACATTGTGCTAGAAGAATATCGAGTTTTCTCCAACGCTGAAGGGTACCGTTGAGAAAATTCTACACATTCACCCGAAACTGGATTTCTCTCCTTTAATTAATTTCTAAAAGGATGGAATGAGCACAAGTTTGCCATCATGAATTATTGCATTCTTAAACATGAATTCTGTCAAAATGATAACATAGGAGTGGTATTTAGTACTTAAACATAAGTAATTAAGCAATCAGACTTCCAATCCACAGCCCACAATAATAATAAAATTATTAGACTATTGAATTTGGAAAGTACAGTATCTAAAGCATCAATTTCACTAAGTAAAAAAGTCTGCCAAGTGGGTGTGGCACATAGCTTCCTCGTATCCATAACCCCATTGTATAGATGATCCGAAGCGTAGAAGTTAATCTCAAAACATCAATCTCTAAGTACCATTTACTACTCTCATAGGTGACCATCTACACGTTAATCTGGACAATCCTGAGAAATTTCGTCGAAACCTGGATGGAAAAAGTAGAAGTTATGGCCGTTACAAGGAATTCATGTTTGCGCATGCACAGCAACTACTATTAGTCTGGGGGAAATGATTTTCATAGGGGACCATCCACATGCCAATCTGAACGATCCTGGAAAAATTCATCGGAATCGGATACAAAATGTGGAAGTTATGGTAGTTACAAGGATTTTACGTTTGCGCATGCGCAGAAACTTTTCAATTATACAGTCAGAGACTTATGCCATGATTTTCATAGAGGATCATCTATAATCTAATTTGCATGATCCCGGAAAATGTCATCAAAATCGTATAGAAAATGTGGAATTTATGGTAGTTACAAGGAATTAAGGATTATTATTTTTATTTCATTTTTTTATTTTTTACTTATTTATTTTTTTATCATATTTTTCACGTTTGCGCATGCGCAGCGGCTACTATCTGTCCGGGGTTGATGATTTTTATCCGTGAATGGTCTACAAGCCAACCAGCAAAATCCCTGAAATTTTCATCAAAATCGGACAATTACTTCGCGCAGTTATGCTGGTTACAAGCATTTCATGACAGACACGGAACCAAAATTGTCCAGGAAGGTCTGAAACGTAAAACGCGAGTGGAAATTTCGATTTTTGAGAACTTTTTTTTCGACCTTGAAAAGTGAAAACAAAGCTTCCGCTTCATTGGTAGACTCCTAAGCAAAATGCAGTTAATTACGATGCTCAACGTCGGTACTTAAAATTAGTTCCCTTCCGAATTTTTAAATAACTCGAACATTTTCCCAAAATACTTATCTCCCTCCAACACCACAAATAAAAAATTAAAGGGAGCAAATAATTATGACAACGTTTAGTAGAAATAAAGCAATCTAACAAATCAACTAGCTGATTATGACACTTCGGAGAGTACTCTACTGCTGCAATAACATAGGTGTTTATATTGGCTTGTTCGTTCTATAGAATAAGCAGAGCGTAGATCGTAGTAAATCTCATGGATGATATTTCTGAGTGAGATTGACATATTGGAAAAGGGATGCAAGGGTTGAGTAATAACACACGACATTTACTTGGAAGGGTAATGTTGTGTGATTTTGGTTTATTATTTTGAATAATGAACCTTTGGAATCGATCAAGAAAAAAACATTTTAAGACCCCCTTAAAATTTGTTGGTTTACGTTTCAAGGTAAGAATCCAAGAATCGAATAAAAATGTGGCCGTCCGTCTGCCGTACGCCGTGCGCGGCACTTTTCCCACTTAGCATTGATTTTGATTAAATTTGGTATGTAGGCTCCATTTGGGGTCTAGTTGGCCCCGAAGATTGTGGTTGATGTAAGTCACTACTAAGAGTTGAAAAATGAATTTTGAAATTTTGAAAACGCTCTAACTCAAAAAATTTTGATATAAAGGTATTGTTTTTTCATCAATTTAAGATAGTATAGAATGTTTAGAACTTATTGAGACCACGCGGAGCCCTGTAGGACAAACCGTTCGCTCCCTACCAGAATTTAAGGTTTGGACGTACAATAAGTCAGAAACGCGAGTGTGAATCGCGAAAGAGGCCTTCAATCTCCGTTCAAATTAAAGCTGACCGAAATGCGATCGATGTTTTTCTTCATGTTGGATGGTTGGTGGCTTTGCAGACGAGTGATCTATATAGAAAAATAATAAACCATTGTGTAATAATTTGCAGCGTTTTACTCACATGGTTCTCAAAACTTATGTTGGAGGAATAGCGCACGTGATTATTGAATACTGTCTAGCCAAAGGCAGAACTAACTAGGAAGAGCTCTGCTGAGAGGAGGGCTCAGGCAGTAGTTTAGTTTAATTGTTTATCTATTTAAGGGCACCCCTGATTTACAATCAACAAAATACGGTCAGCTAAGTACTAGTTTTTACAGAAAATATAATTTGAAGGTAGGAGAAAGCCAGAAAAAAATAATGACATAATGAAATTGTGACTTTAACTGAATAAAACGGGGGAAGAAGAAATTTAAGACTTGAGGAAAGGTAGGGAATTAAGAAAAAACGCTGCAAATTATTACACAATAGTTTATTATTTTTTATTTTTCTATATAGATCACTCGTCTGCAAAGCCACCAACCATCAAACATGGAGAAAAACATCGATCGCATTTCGGTCAGCTTTAATTTGAACGGAGATTGGGCCTCTTTTGCGATTCACACTCTCGTTTCTGATTTATTGTACGTCCAAATTTTAAAGTCTCGTAGTGAGCGAACGGGTTGTCCTACAGAGCTCCGGGTGGTCTCAAAAAAATTCTATAGAATCTTAAATTGAAGGAAAAACAATACCTTTATATCAAACTTTTTTGAGTTAGGGCGTTTTCAAAATTTCAAAATTGATTTTGGAACCCTTAGAAGTGACCTACATCAACCAAAATCTTCGGGGCACAACTAGACCCCAAATGGAGCCTACATACCAAATTTCATCAAAATCGGTCAATGCTAAGTGGCAAAAGTGCCGCGTACGGTGGACGGCGGACGGCGGATAGACGGCCAAATTTTTATTCGATTTTTGTATTCTACGTATCTTGAAACGTAAACCATCAAATTTTGAGGGTGTGTTAAGAAAAATTTTTTCTTGGTCGATTCCAAAGGTCCTTATTGAAAATAATATACCAAAATCATATTGAGGATATGTGGTCAGAAAGAGGTTATGACATAATCACAGAAAGCTAACCAGCGATGACTAAACTTTACACACAATATCATTCCAGGGTTAAATGCTCCAAAACACTTTTGAAAGGAAGTGTTAATTTTAAGAAGATCGTTTTACTTCCTGCACGAATACAAAGGTTTCCTACCACCGGCAGTGGAGGAGCAGAAATGATGAATAATGGTGTTTCTGAGAATAGTAATATTACTTTGATGCTCGAACGCCTCAAAGCAAAACTTCCCTCTCGCGTTTCAAAACCAAACGCAATCTGTTATGTTTCAGGTGTTATTAAATAATTCCTGGGGTTACTTCCAGAAGTATTCAGTTTCCGAACGGATTAGTTTAAGAACTTCCCGTTTAAACATCAAACTTCTCTCGTCGTTTTCCACGAATATCCCGTTTGTAATACAATAAAGTTTCGATAGATTTCGTACTCGGGGCGGCGAGGCTAGCTCGGGCACGCTAAAACAAAATGAGTCTGTGATAAACGAAGATTTACGACAGGAACCTGACCCTTAACGAAAGGATCGGCTTCTACATACAGAAGTAATAACAGTTATGGCGCCCAACTTGGCCACACCGAAGGTAGACGATCAGCCGTAAAAATGTCAGATGGGTTGAAAAAGGCCGTAAAATACGGCTCTGGTCGATAAAGCTAACTTTTTGAATGGAATTTTCCTAGTGATCAACCCGATCATTCCTCCAGAGAAGGATATTAATGTTATGTGAAAAAATTATAATTAATCATTATAATCTTCCATCTTACATCCCTTCAGTTATTTCCCTGAAATAAAGCCATTATACAATGTGTCCCTATTTCAAAACGATGAAACTCCAGGTAGGTCGTCAGTACCGATGAACAGTCGATACCCAACAAAAATGTCGGCTTCCAAGAAACACGCCGATTGAAAACGTTATTTTCAGAATCGATGAAACTGTTTTTCAGAGAAACAGAACCCCCCTTTCGGACCCCTTGGGGTTCGGATCTTCCTCGTATAATTGCTCTAATTTGGGTTTGAGTCCTGATTGGAAAGATATTTTTCGTATCTCCACCGAACAACTGACGTTCGTGCTTCCAATTATTGGTCAAAAGGGTTTTATTCCCATAACATCCCGGGAACGTTATTTTTTCTTGCAAAGCAAGAAAGAAACACTCAGGATCAAGAGAAAATGTCTGTCAAGTAGGTGTGGCACATAGCGTCCTCGTATCCATTACCTGATTATAGTACCTATTATAGCTGATCCGAAAACATCAATCTCTAAGTACCTTGCAGTATCCTCATAGGGACCATCTACACTCTAACCCACACAATCCATGAAAATTTCATAAAAACGCTGCAAATTATTGCACAACGGTTTATTATTTTTCTACATAGATTACTCGTTGCAAAGAATAGGGCTTTGCGATTGCCACTACCTTCCTACCATCGAACCTACCAATCGAATTTATTTGTATGAAATAAATAGTTGAGGTTGCCTTAATTGGAAATTTTATTTCTAGAAGCTGAGGACTACTCGAAAAACGAACAACAATCGAGATTTATTCACCTGAAATTTGAACGGAGATCAATCCTTCTTTGCGATTCACATGCGTGTTCTCATAGGGACCGAACGGTTGGTCCTACAGAGCTCTGGGTGTTCTTATTCGGTTTTAAAAATTCAATACTATTTTTAAATGATGAAAAACGCTGCAAATTATTACACAAAGGTTTATTAGGTATTTTTCTATATAGATCACTCGTCTGCAAAGAACACGGCTTTGCCATTGTTACCACCAACCAACTTGAAGAAAAACATTTCGGTCAGCTAATATTTGAACGGAGATTAGTCCTCTTTTGCGATTCACACTCGTGTTTCTGATTTATCGTAAGTCCAACCCCTAAATTCTCGTAGGAAGCGAACGGTTTGTCCTACGTGGCTCCGCGTCGACTCATAAAATTTTAAAAATTCTATGCTGTCTTAAATTGGTGGAAAAACAATACCTTTATATCAAAATTGTTTGAGTTAGGGCGTTTTCAAAATTTCAAACCTTATTTTCCTACCTTCGGGGTACGGCGGACGTACGGTAAATTTTTTACTAATTTTATTTATTCGATTCTTGGATTTTAAGTACTTCGAAACGTAAACCAACACATTTTCAAGGGAGGTCAACATTTCTTTCTTCGTCGATTTCTAAGGTTCATCATTGAAAATAATAAACCATAATTAGACTGTAGTTCAATTTAGCTTTGTCAGTATCGACTGTAAATCAGATAGACACGAAACGTAAGTAAGTATGAAAAGTAAAACACTAGTGGTATTAGTAACTATGAGTATGGCGGACACTTTTTGTTACTTAGAATCCAAAAATCGAATAAATAAAAATAGTAAAAATTTTGCCGTCCGTCCGCCGTACGCGGCACATTCCTTAGTTCCCATGTACCGATTTCGATGAGATTTGGAGGGTCTATTTGTGCCCCAGAATTAGAATACCCAAAAATGGAAGTTTTCACAGTATAGTTTTCACAGTAAAGTTTTTATAAGTTTTTTTAAAGTTTTTAAAAAAAGTTTTTAAAGTTTTTTAAAGTTTTTAAAAGTTTTTTTAAAGTTTTCACAGTAAAGTTTTCACAGTAAGTATAGTAATATTTGAAATTTTACAATGATACTCATGATGCCAAATAAAATTCTTCTTCCCTCAAATAAAAATAATATTAAATTTCATCTGAAAATTTCGAAAACTTTGCTTCTGGAACATGTACTTTTTGGTTTTTTTTTTTTTTGAAATTTGTAGGATCAGTCATTTTATTTTTGCTCTTAGAAAAATAATTCAAACGATAACATTCTAACAATCAATTCATTTCGCATAACAACATTTTTCTGAAGGAATAATTGTCTAGAAAATTTTTTGAAAACAATTTAATTCTGAATAATTTTTTTTATTTTGGTTTATTATTTTTAATAATCGACCAATAAAATTTTTTCAACCCCCCCCCCCCCTTAAAATTGGTTGGTTCACGTTTCAATGTACGTATAATTCATAAATCGAATAAAACTGTTGCCGTCCGAACACCGTGGGTGGCTCTTTTCTCAGTTCCCATAGACCGATTTTGATGAAATTTGGTATGTGGGCTCCATTTGGGGTCTAGTTGTGAACAATAGGGGCAGAAATTTTTCTAAACGCCCTAACTCAAAAACTTCCGATATAAACATATAATTTTTTCATCAATTTAAAATAGTATTGAATTTTTAGAATCGAATGAGACCACCTACAGCTCTGTAGGGCCAACCGTTCGGTCCCTATGAAAACTTAAGGGTTTGATTACCATTAATCAGAATTACGAGTGTGAATCGCAAAACAGGCATCTTCTCCGTTGACAATTTAGCTGACCAAGATGCGATCGTTGTTAGGTTCTTCCAGTTTTCCTCAGTTATTTTGCGTCCTTAGCAACCAATAATCAAATTACTCATGAAGGCACCCACAACTCTTCATTTCCGAATTGAGTGAGAATCATTTATTTCTTCAAAATAAACTTGATTGTGAAGCGAATATATTATTGGTAGGTAGGACAATGGCAAAGCCATGTTCTTTGCAGGCGAGTGATCTGTACAGAAAAAAGTAAATTTTTGTGTAATAATTCGCAGCGTTTTTATCATAGGGAAGTGAAATTAATGCTGTGGACTTAGAACCGAAATTGTTACTAAAATTTTGAAGTATAAAAATTAAGGGAAAAAACAAGAAATTGATGAATATTTCTCTAGATAATCGCTTCTGCAGTGGAAGTAGGCTTCAAATTCAGATTCAGCTCTCCCAAAAAACCATCAAGATCACTTCAAATCCGTGGCCGCTCAACTTTTATTTATTCATTTATTTTTCAGTTGGGCAGTGAAATTGATTCAATCTTATAATGAATAGGCTTATAATGAACAGCTCATCTCAACCTGTGACAGAACCCATCCGCTCTACGAGATTGCGGTCTCCTAATAAGAATCTGTAACTGACATTTGCCAAGCAATTACGCCCGTTGAAGATCGTAAAAAAATCTCTTCGAATAAATTATCGTCGTCCCGATAAAAAATGTGAACGGCTCGGAGAAAAAAAATATTGAATGATAAAAAAATCCTCAAAAACGTATCGAAACTGGAAAGTCAAATCCAGGTGCTAAAAGGATGACGGAATTCATAAGGACCGACCCCGCCCGACAAATTAGCCGTTTGAAGGTGCACAACCTTTGTTTGAGAGGCGTCCCCAACGAAAGGGAGAATGTTGGGTAATAGTTTTTAGGCGAAAGTCGGTGTTGCATCCGGACATGGGAGGTGCGATGTATGGTTTTGGGGGGCCTAGCGAGGGGGGCTTTTTTCGGAGGTAGGGGCCTCTGCCTTGAGGGGGCCCTAATTTTTTTTTCGAGTGGGGGCGTCCGTCGGTGGTCGAAACGTTTAAATAGTATGTGCACCAAGGATTTGGCGTGCCATTTGTCATTCAGCTCATCCTCAACCATGGAGTCACTCAAAGTAGCAGTAAGTTGAAAGAAAACATCAAATTTGTTAAAGGGTATAACTAAATAGAAATTCTATCAAGATCTATGCAAAATTCCATAATTTTTTCACTCCGAACGTCAATAATTTCATTTCATTACATACCGAAAGGTAGTAGAGCAGCTTTAGAGGCAAGACACATCATTTTACCTATAGGTAATTTTTTGGAAATTTTCAAAATATGCCTCGTATTTATTTGGAATAACAAATTTGGAAAACTCCTCCCGGGAATGTGTAGTTCCTTCAGGTCTAAAATTTCACAAAAATAACAAAAGCACAGTATTATTGTTTCGGAAAGTAAAAAAAAAAGTCCTATTCTTGCAGCAGAAGTCAATGAAAACATTTCAAAGAGAAGGTTATATCAATTTTCAGCTACTTTTAAAGTGCGATCATTTTTCATCAGTTCTACAGATTCTTTTACAGGAAATTTAACACTAAGTTCCAAATATCCTGTATAGTAATACGTTTAATATTGTAATGCTCACTAAGAATCTCGAAAAACACGTTTTTGGACCCCAAATTCGTGGAAATTGGAACTCTCAGAGTGATCAATATTTCATATTCATACAGGAAACTCAACGCTATTTTTTAATACACTGTAATAATTATACAACCCTTTCACGTGTTGAATTCCAACAAAAACTTCGAAAAACAAGTTTTTTTAAAGATTGGACCCCTTACAGAATTTAATTTTTTTATTTATTCAATTTGTTCATAACTGAAAATTTATGCTGATTACGAATCTATTCATTTTAAAATGATTATTCCCACCAAAAACCCACAAAAACAAGTTTTTGCAAGCTATTTTTCGAACTAACGGACTACTCAAAAATGTAAATTTTTGAAATTTTGACAGAATATAATATTATTTGAAATTGTACAATGATACTGATTATGTCAAATAAAATTATTCTTCTCTCAAATAAAAGTTCTATGAAATTTCAACTGACAATTTCGGAAACATTGCTTTTGGAACATGCACTTTCTGGTTCATTTGTAATTTTTCAATAATGAAACTCTGGAATCGAACAAGAAAACAATTTTTATCGTCAAAATTAGAATGCTTACTTTTCAATGTATGTGGAATCCAAAATTGAATAACAAATTTTCGTCACTTTGCCCAGTCTCCAAGGACCAATTTTGATCAAAATTTGGTAAATCGACTCCTTTTGGGGTCTAGCAAGTGTTAAGTTGGCTAGTTACAGAAGGGGGCGGGAGGATATTAAATAGCACATATGTATAAGAGACTATTAAAGTTTAGAGATTATTAAAGTGACAGAATATTAAAGTAATTAGCGTACGTTAGAGATTATCAAAATGCGTCCTTTTTTCTGTCCAATCATGTATTGTTTACTAATTTACGTATTACTGTAATGTATAGTAGATATCAATTTATTTACCGATGTGGAGCGATTTTGCAAAGATCCTACCCTGCAACACGGGCCAAGCCTAACGTCGGGTAGGAAATCTGAGCAAATCGCATCGCATCATTAATTTATCTTCTTGTAAAAGTGTACAAAATGGCGCCAAATAAAAATATCTATCTAGTTGTGCCCCAAAGCTTTTGATTGATGTCAATCACTTTTAAGGGTTGAAAAATAAGGATTGAAATTTTGAAATCACACGAGCTCAAAAACTTTCAATATGTAGGTTTGTTTTATCATCAATTTACAATTGAGACAATTTTTTAGAATTTAACGACACCAACTTCCCCTGTTTCCTAGTTGGTAGTTGACAGCCTTCGCAAGGCTGTTTGCCTCCCTTACTCAGTCTTTGACGAATGTTGAGTCAGAAATACGAGTGTGATTCGCACATGAACGGATGTCATCCAAATTTCAACTGATCATGAATGAAGTCATCTTTCATTTCTTCTAATAGAATTTTATTTCACTCACTTGTAGTTGGGGTGATGATGGTTTGTTGGTAGATGCTTTTTCTCAAAATTAACTCGATTGTCAAACATGCGCGATTATATGGCTGATTGGTACTGTTAATGGAAAAGCCGTGTTCCTTACAGACGGGTGGTCGTTTCAGGAAAAAATTAAACCATTGTATAATAATTTGCTCCGTTTTTGGTTTGGTTTATGAACATTACATTGCACTTTTTCAATGAAAAAGTTTAATGTAATGAAATTTAAAACAATGTTTCACCCTCCCCACTCCCTTATTTCAACCCAAAATGTTCAAGTTTCTTGTTTCAATAACTTCGTTATGAACGGTGAAATTCGTGAATGAACCAAAAAATTCCTAATCAAATGTAATCCCAAAAGTTAAAAAGAGGAAATTCAGTAATAATTTAGATAATATTTATTCACTGAATGCGCACTTGCACAGAATAGGTTTGAGTCAAACCTCTGATTCTTGTCTGTGCAGCTTATCAACCCCAATGTCGGCGAATCGTCGAAATTACTTACTCTCAACTCGAAATCTTACCCTCAACTCGAGTACATGAGATTAAATACGATATAACCTGACGAGACCACCTGGTCGAAAACCGCAAAATTATACTGGGCTGCTAGAGGTCTAATGGCACAACCACCTAGACCGCCGGCGTAGGGTAAAAAAAACACTCTGTTCTTACTTTAATATTGATTAACAAAAAATATTGAAATACAGGTTCGTAAAGACACAAAAGGGTTGTTTTTTAGTTGAAAAAAACAGAGAGCAGCTTCGAAAAGACTCGAGAAGAGCTTTGTAATTAATTGAGTCACTAATGATTGAAACAGATAATCCGTCTTCTCTTTTTATGGAGGAATCCCGCCTGTGTTCTTCGTTTCCTAAAAAGAATTCCTCGATAAAAGTATAATGTCAAATTAAATTTTATTCAGGATTAAGGGAAGTATTTTTCTAAGAATAAGGGGTCCCAGATTTAATTTCCGAACTCGCTGTCACGTACCGTCTTAAAGTGATCTCGATTTCATATTTTCTCGCAACTGGGAATTCGGGTTTCAATTATAAAAACAAGGTATATTCAGCAGGTTTTGATAATTCATTTGTGGTTAATTACGTCTGAAAATTTTTTCCCTGGGCCATTTTTCCATTATCTCTATTATACCAACAAATTTCGTCGTAGTTTCTGGGGAAATTTTGGTCATAACTTCATTTTTAAACTTCCAATAGTTCACAAAAATTCAACTCTATCCATCAAATTTACAATTGCAATTTGAATTTAGTTACTCCGTTGACATCTTGGGGTAGCTGTGGAATTCCTAAGATTTTTCATTTCCACCATCCAAATTCATTTGGAGCCCACTGGGGTCTCAGTTGGTCGCCGTTCGATACTCGTTCGCGGTTAGTATTTCACGAAATCGAAGGCGCAAAAACTTATAAAGTTGTACCTAAATTTGGTATTTTTTAAGGATTTTAGTAATTCATAAATGCACGGCTCTAGGGAACTGAAAAACTGAACTATTGTCTCTGGATTGATCTCTGGAACAATAATTATTATTGTTCGGTTTTGATGAATCCAGAGACAATAGTTCAGTTTTTCAGTTCCCTAGAGCCGTGCATTTATGAATTATGACAATTATTGTCAAATGATTATGGGAAAAACCGTTAATTCAGTTATGTTTTTTCCATAATGTAGCTAAACTTGAAATTTTCAAGGATTTTAGAAATGCATTAGTGCATGGGCCTTGGGAATTGAGAAAATGAAAGATTGCCGCCGGAATCATGAAAATCGAACAATAATTGCCAGAGAAATACAGAAAAAACATCGAAAACCCGTCAGTAGTTTTTCCCATTTTTCTTAGGCAATTATTGTACGATTTTGACGATCCTGGCGGCAATATTTCAGTTTTTCAATTCCCCAGGGCCGTGCACTAATGTTTTTATAAAATCCTTTGAAATTTCAAATTTAGGTACAATTTTTTAAGTTTTTGCGCCTTCAATTTCCCTAAATACTAAAAAAACGGCGACCGACTGAGACCCCCTTAAAATGGGGTATTTCGATGGGTCGAAAATTCCGGTTTTTTGACCTCAAATTTGGATGTTGCACTATTGAAAACCTCTACACTTCAACAAATGGTACTCCAATGTGGTAGAAAAATTAAATAAAGAGATCGCACGTCTGAAAATAAGGCGGGCCTCAATGAACGCACACACACTACGCAGCGGGCGTGTGTTTGTAGTATTTTGTAGTATCCAAGGCCACGAGGCGTTCGAGACCGCACGGGATTAGTGGAAAGTCTCGATCCAAGGCCAGCAAGTTAATACGTCACAACCAGTTACTACGTCACATCATTCAAATTTTCAACTTTCATTAGCTTCCCTAATTTCTTCTAAACATTTTCTCGACAATCAGACCCGATTACCTTTATTCCTGACCCATGCTCTTTTGAAAAAAAAAAAAAAAAAAATGACTGACAAACCCCATTTGAACTATTGGATTTATGTCTGCAACTTAAATGTATTGAATTGACCAGGGAGAAGCTCATCTGTTGTCCGATGTTTTTTGTCCTATATCGGTCAAGGTCGATCCAAACTCTTTGAAATTCCAGAGTTCTCACTGAGCCACCGGTAATGACTAATATTCGGGAAGAATACGAAAGAACCTTCGGGCAAAATGTGTCTCGGAAGATATCCGTGCGGCACAACACGTTTCTCGGTTGACTCAACAGACTCGGAAAGAGGACGTGTTAATATT
This sequence comes from Apolygus lucorum, assembly GCA_009739505.2. Taxonomy (NCBI): domain Eukaryota; kingdom Metazoa; phylum Arthropoda; class Insecta; order Hemiptera; family Miridae; genus Apolygus; species Apolygus lucorum. The sequence goes on along the minus strand of CM019183.2, from coordinate 47,877,389 downwards.
TATTGAGACGTTTTTCGTCTGGCTTACGCCCGCTAAGCCCTCACAGGCGACTCTTTGTTCAATTTCAAACATTGCACAATCGAACGGAGGATATTGGGAAAAGTTGGGTGTTTACGTATTTAGAAAGTGACGGTCACGAGAGTCATACTCGTACCGACCAGCTCATTGAGTTTTTTACTTTAGTTGTGAATTAGCACAAACGAGGACTCCTGTTGTTGAAATTCACCATTTTCCATCTCAATCCGCGTCCTGTCTCCTTGAAGACACCAATTACCAGTATTTTGCTCTTCTCAATGCTCATCTTGAGGCTCTCCTTTACGTAATACTGTCATAATATTACACAGTTAGAAGAGAAGAGGAACCCTTGCTGATGTGACTTATAAAATGGTGGTTCTCCTTTTTTCAAATTTCGATCATCGGATACCCCTCGTATGTGTTTTTCTCTGTCGAGATCCTACCGGGATCTTCAAAAAACTAGAATTAGTGTACAGACACGTCTGGCTTAAGCTCAGTTTATGGAACAACAATAATAGGTCCTGTAAAACATCCGAAATAGTAGGTACCTAGTTACCAAATTAAACTATTTCCAAAACAAATTAGTCTTTTCGCGAAAATAAGCCCAATAAAAAATTTAGCAAATTGCAGGCGTTGTAAAACCAATGTGAGAAGTTTTCGGCTGTGGAATGTGAAGAATTTACGATTCTGATGTCTTCGGAGGCTCCCGATGATGAGGCTGATGAGAATTCCTTCCTAATGCCATTTCTCTCTATTCTTCGCTACCTACTGCTTTTTTCGTGGAAATTCACACGAATTTTAATGGAGTTTCCAAGATGATGTTCTGATGAAATACTTACTTTGTGAGATTATGTACTTTACGGAAATATATTGCTATGTTTTAGAAAAAGGATAATTTGATTGGGAACACGTTTAATTTGGTTTGGAAAAAGATTCATCTGGTTTGGAAAAATATTAATTTGACTTGGAAATACTACATTATTTATTATTGATAATTAGGTCAAATCTCGATAAGTCAGGTTATCATTGAACTTGAAAAATAAATACGACGTATTCGTAGTTTCGACGATTCTGGCCAAGACATCGTCTTGGACTGCAAATGGCCAGAATCGTCGAAACTATTCAGTGGAGAACCCAACACTTGCTCAAGTTTTGGAGTGCATTTTAAGAAATGATGTGTCCAGAAGTCACTCACAAATAATCTATATAAGAGAGTCTTAGTCGACTTTCATATTCATGTCCGCTGCGTTCGCTTGAGCTACGAGTACATAATTATTATTCCGCTCAAAGTAAAACAAAGAACGTAGTGATTGGTTTTGATTACCTACCTGAATGGGGAATTCTCTAGGTGCGGCGAATGTCAACGAAAATGCTGAGGAAGAAAATAAAGCTCTGAAAGAGAAAATGCTGATACATCGTTTCAATACATTACATATTTGCCAGCTCATTCCATGAAGAGATTAATGATTGAGAAGTATCCATCTAAAAGGAACACATTATTGCAAAAATTAAAAAAAAAATGTTATCATGATATTCTGGCAACTGTTTCTTGTGCTCATGTCTTCGCTTTTCTTGTACTACCATGTATGTACTTGACATAGGAAGTCAAGGTAGTGAAATCTCCCCAAGTATGACGAAGAAATGAGAGAAAACAATACAAAATACCTATGAGGAGGCCATTTGCTGAGGTATTGATGTCATATAACATGTAAACAGAATCTTCACTACCCAATTTCTGATTCGAATCCCGATAAATGAGCCAATATCCCACGCAGAAAGAAATTTTTCTGTTCTAAACACACCTGTAGGTACCTACTTAAGGGATACCACAGCCACTAGTTCCAACAAAAGCTCCAAACTAAGAACCTGATAGTATTGTAAAGATCGTAAAACATCATATAAGCTTTCAATTTTCACTTCCTTGATGAATACCGCCTTCTAAGTGGAGTGGTTTCATCGTGTCCGTGAGGTGGTTGGGTAGGTGATTCGATTCCATCACTAACTAAGTATGAGGGAAATCAAAGAACCTCAACATTACTTCGGTAAACGAATGCTGCCTGCTCATTGGTTCGCATGAAGAGTTCACAATATCACCCAATTTGAGATTGCTGGATATATTTCCTCCGAGTCTACAAAGGTTGCGGGAGAATCGTTTTCACTTTTCACAATACACAAAATTACACTCCAAAATCAACATCTTCACTTGCTTTACGTTTTCCTTCTTGAACAATAAATTGTGGTTTCTGGGCTGTCTGTCGGTCTGTGTCAGACTGTAACTGTCTGTGTTACAGATCCTTGTACAGGTACAACTTTGAGAAGCTACAGTCCAATTTTGGAGACACAATTAGCGATTGTGAGTGGATCGGCGAGTCATTAGTCCCCGATCATAATCAACGCCCTTGGAAGGCGTAACTTAACTCCAATCAGACCATGGTATCACTAGTGTCACCGGAGTAACCAAAATTGAATTGAAATTTTAAATTCAAGGACACCAGAATTTTATGAGGGTTATTGGAAGTCTCTAAATAGATTTATGACTAAAATTTCCGAAGAAATCGACAAAAAACAAATTTTAAAATTTTTTGTCATAACAAAAATTTGACTTTTTTTTACTCACAAGAAACAATTTAGAAAATTCTGCTCTGCCTATGAAATTTTGAATTGAAATTTTAATATAATTAATCTGATGACACCTTGAGACTGCTGTGGAATTCCCAAGATGTCTTCGGTGACACTAGTGACACTGTGGTCCAATAGGTTATGCGCATGGGTCGGAAAAAATGTTTATTGTTATTTTCAATCGAAACTAGACCTCATTTTGATAATTTTGACACCAACCGCGACCTTCTAGCGTCAGAAGACCTTTTTCTATGATTTTTCAAAGTTTCGAATGTTTATGACGTCACAGTGGGTTCCGCCCGGGCGGGGGGGGGGGGGGGTGTGACGTCATAAACATTCGAAACTTTGACTTTGTCTATGAAAAATCATAGAAAAAGATCTACTCATCCAAAAAGAGAAAGGGTGGTATTACAATTTTCAGGATGCAATATACTTTCGATTAAAAATCTAAAAAAATCAAAAAAAAAAAAAAAAAAATCCTGAGCCCACCCCATCAAGTAGGGTTAAGAAACACAACTTCTTCATTATCAATTCGTTGTCAATAGGATTTTCATGGGTTATTTCTGGTTGTAAATTTTGATGGTTTCCTATAAATATGATTCATGTGGTCATGAAATTTAGAGAATAAGGTAGTTGGAGACTGAAGTTTAAGATTTCCTACTGTACTTTGGATCATTTCCACAATCGTGATATGGATACGAGGAAGCTATATGCCACACTCACTTGTTAAACTTTTTAGTTTGGTCTATGGTTACGATCGTCACATTTCCCTTTAGCTGGCAAGGTATAATCACAGTCTCGAATGGGAATCAGTGTCAAAATCTCCAAGACAACACCGAACAGAATGACCTTCTCTTTCATGGGAATCGGTCAAAAAATCAGTGTTAGTTTCGACCGAGGGCACAACTAATACCTTTTACTCAATACAGCTCAGTTACCCTTTCATTATGGACAGTTGGTGTAGTTTTTTGACTAAAACTCAATAGCAACCATGAAATGCCAAGTACTTGCAAGCTCATCTGCCAGTCAAGAATCCAAACGTATAATTCGGGCGCGAGGTGAATCTTCATCCTTTGCGTTGAAAAAAAAAAACGGGTTCTTGCGAAACAAAACTAAAACGCCCGGTGTTAACTCACGGTTCGAACATCGGTAATTTCTATCCTGATAATAACTAGCCTTTCGATCTTTGTTCGGTTTCAAGTTCGGGAGTACTTTTTTTTCTTCAAAAAGCCGTAGGTACCCATAAGTCCAAATCCATCAAACTTGCCTTTCAGGTTCATCCCATAGGATCACCGGAAGGTAGGTAATTTGTGGAAACGTGCGGCGTAATTGCACGAACTCAGTAAAACGGCCTCCTATCCATCCATTATTCATGCAAGGCGTTCGGGGATACAATCGAAGGTGCTACTACAGGTTATAGGGTTCTAACTCAACTTCTTGACGAATTCTTCTTCGTTATGAAGTGAGAAACCGCTAGCAGTTACGATTTGGTTGATACTACAATTTGTTTTTCATATTTTTAAAAATTTCTTCAAACTTTTTAACAGATTTTTTTTAATATTTAATTTTTTTCGATTTCTTTCAATTTTTAATTTTAGAGGTTTGTTAAGGATTAGACCAAGAATTTGATCTTCTTCGGAGTTTCCCCCAAATTCCACCTAGTTTTGAAAACGCTACAAATTATCACACAATGGCTCATTTATTTGAAGGTATAAATTACCTATCTTGGGAAGGTCACAGCTTCTTTATCGATCAATACTGTTGTGATATTATATTATAATAATTAGCCCAATATCTCAAACAAGGGTGAAAAAGGGCCAGTCGAAGTTCTTCTGCCATTTGCTGCATCCTAGTGGCCGAGTGGTGGAAGTAGAACTTTTCCTGGGTATAGCGAACGGTTGGTCATACTTATGAATGGTTTCATTCGAATCTGAAAAATTTGAAATATAGTATATTTGAAGAGAAAATTATACCTCTGTATTATTGATTTTCAAGCTAGGACTTTCTGGAATTTTCATCTCCTATTTTCCACCCCTTAGAAAACATCTTGTCCTCGATTGTAGCCCACGAACCAAATTTCATTGAATTTGTTCAACATATAAGGAGCAAGTGCCAAGTGCGGCGACAAAACAACACTTTTTAAACTTGATTTTGGTTTATTAATATCAATAATGAACCTTTGGAATCGAGCAAGAAACAAATTAACCCACATTGAGTTAAATCTGTTAACACTATAACCACACGCATAATTGATTGAATGAAATATCGTAAATATGTAGTAATAGTAGTAGAACCCCCCCAGACAGCGAATCCTACACTCCTGTCGTCGCTCAGGTTAATTCAGATTGGACGGAAGATATCAAAAGATCAATTACTTTTGAACCAACCCCCAACTCCGCCCACACCATTTAGACCGTCACATTACCGCTGATGGATTACCTTCCTCCTTTGAGAACCGGAGAAAAAATAAGGTAGGTACAAAAAATCAAAAAACAAATGACGAGAAAAAGAATAGAGAAAAAACCCCGGGATGGCAAAAGGAGGCAAATAGGAATCAAGCTAATTGAAGGGCTCTCAGAGAGGTTAGAGGCCAAATCCTCCACACTTCAACTTTACGTGAGGAACCTTGAAGTAACCGAGTTACCTATGTAGGATACAAGCCAACATTTCGTGGCCGATTTCCTCGTTGTGGCTCCCACTCCGCGGATCCTTATCAGCAGGAGGGATACTGATCGATTCCTCCTCGAAAAGGTTGAAGTACTCGTTTAAAACGATCCGTGATCGATGAGACGAAGAAAAATGTGGAATAACTCGACCGTTTTGTTGTGCGATTATCCGATAATCGTGGGCTCGCCCCGATCTATGACTAATAATTACCTACGAGGCACCCTATCACGACGTGCACTTAGTGATTGTTTATAGATTTCTTGAAAGCATTCGATTTCGCTGACTGTGTCTGTGAAATTCCTCTCGTAGGATTGGAAGAAAACTGTTACAGTTCTTTGGATGGGCAGGTAGAATTTTTGTCCAACTGCCATTCCAATAGATAGATCTTGTTATCGTCACCCTCTGACGAATACTGGATCCAATTGTTATTATCGAAAAATTCGAACACCTTCTTGTTCCCCTTGAAAAGAAGATTCCGATAGAACTAAGAACTGAAACGTTGACTGAAACCCAGTATATCGTCACATGTGACGATAACTGGATAAACCATCATTTCATGACACCAGTTATCGTCATCCAATATCATTTTAAACTAATCTCTATAGAGCTCGAACAACGCTCGAATTCAAGCTTTAGACTATATAAAAACTATTCAAATAAAAAGAAATTAGAAAATTGCTACTTGGGTGGGTAAAAAATGCTAGAAACTAAACTTGCCTCTTAGTAATACACCGACAATGGAGAGCTGGTTTCGGGTACTGGTGATGATTTCTTTTTATCACCAACAGAACAGTTACAATGCTGACTTGATTTTGGAGGGAATCGGAAGCCTACAACCTCCTCTTTCAAATGGCGACAGATTCAAATCCCTAGGCGGCGCCAAACTCTTATTATATTGAAATAAAATATGAAGTGACGAACACTGGTTCCATATTTGCGCCTGACGATAATTGGTGACTCTACCCTAGGCATACAAAACCCAGAGCCAGCACTATAATTATGGAAACAATCAAAAACCAAAGGCTGAGCATCAACAGTAACACTTTTGGTTTTCTTTAGTTCTCACGTTATAGTGCAGCTGGCTCTGGTCTCTTCATATCTACTTAGGGTAAAGGCACCAATCGTTGGCCACCTAGTTTTTCAAGTTGGTTTTTTACCACACGATTCTCTCTTGGATCATTCAGAATGTTTTCCTCATTTCAAGTGTGTATTTTAGAAGGCAGTGGAATCTTGAAGGTTACAGTTAAGCCTTATATAAACCTTCCAAACTCATTTTAAGTGATGAAGATCCATTTTGATCATCACACCTGTTCCTTATGAAGAGGATAAGCATACTTCAACTCATTCCTAAAGGTGAAAAACGGATTTTACGAAACGAATTGAAAAAAACAACTACTAGATATATTATTTGTTTGAGATTGTTATTGTATCATAATATTTGGATGTTAAGCTTCCTAAAACACCAGGAAAGAAACAAATACCATCAAAAATAAAGCGGGTATGAAGATAAACGTCGCTAAGTGGCCAATGACTGGTGCCCTTCCTGTTGCTTCCGAGTCTTCCAGGAATTTTGTTTATCTTTTTAGGTACAAAAACAAACATTTTTATCTCAAACACCATTTTTATTACAACAAAGAAAGTAAATTAACAATTTCAGGCTGAATTTTGTTGAGAATTCCATTCCTCGCGTCCATTCCTTCTTATTGTTTCACCTTATGGATACAAAGTACCTAATGTTTATGACTTTGTTTATGACAATTTTTATGACCCTGAAAGCATTTGATACCACTTACTGCATCCATTAAATATCGTTGTCATTCAAATCTTCAACTTTCATTAGCTTCCCTAATTTCTTCTAAACATTTTCTCGACGAACAGACCCGATTACCGTTATTCCTGACCCATGCTCTTTTGATTTTTTTTTTTTTTAATTGACTGAAATACCCCATTTGTAATGATTTAAAAGATCTTTTTCTTTTTTAATTTCTTTTAGGCACTGGTTTGCTTGGTGGGTCTTGCTGCAGCAGCTGAAGAAAAGGACACCAAAGAGAGGAAGAACCGTGATGTTGGAGCCATTCTTGGTATTTATAATATATTTTTTAAATGTTGATAGTATTACTCACTGACCAAATGTTACTATCTAGGGTTGAAACAAAAACTCAACTTCCTAATTTTTGGATTCAAACTACCAAAGTCATAAAAATATCATGCTCGGTAACAGAAATAATCATACCAACTGAATCTAACATTGACAGCAATATTATGAGTTCCCTGAATCATACACCGCTAAAAGACTCTTACTGATCATAACTGGAGTAAAATTCACAACACTATTCCTATCTTCATCTTCCTAAGGCTTGAGCGTTTCCTTCTCCCACTATTCAACGATTTCATCCAACATACACCTCCTGTGCAGCTGGACAACCTCATCAAGTCTAATAATTGACCTCACTCACATCCTACAGACAATTTCTGAATTATTTTTCATCCGCTGCTTTCCGTGAATTGTTCTCAAATGCTAGAATACGAGATTAAAGAGACTATCTCTGGCTTATTGGTATATCTTTTCGATTCTCTAAGCGTAATAAGCAGTGGCGGCTCCTGCCCCGAAACACAGAGATCAGGAGAGGCTATCGAGAAGGGACAGAATAGGTGCTTTTCTCTGCCAAAATAGAAATTTCAACGATATGTAAATGGGAACTTGGTAATTTTTTCATCTTAAAATCGCAAACGGTACTTAATACGTAGGTGCAATAGACACGAAAAATAATGTTCTCTAGTGGTTAACATAAATTCTGAAATACTTAATCATCAAAGGTCTAAGCTCAAGAAATGCATCCATCTTATTGCAATAGGTGGAATGTCCCCGTGACGATTCAAAACATTGTCCAATTCGGAAGAAAAATTAACGAGCCCCTTGAGGACTCCGGGATTCGAAGAATCTTCCCTCTCATCATGCCCAACACCACAGTACCTACTTGATACGATCAATGATTCGAGATAAAATGTACCTATTTTTCTTAGCCATTTCGTTTTTTTTTTTTTGCATCAGATTAAGACGATATGCACTGTCGAGTTGTTGCATTATATTTTGATTTGTTGTTGCATTATATATTTTTTATTATACGCAAAACTACCTACCTGAGCGTTGTTATAGGAGAGAGCCAATGCGTTTTTTATTTATTTATTTTTTTTTGGGCTAAATGGGAGATGACTTATGCCGTCTTTAACCCAAGCCTCATTTCGGTTCGTAGAACAAAGTAGGCAAGCAAAGCAAAATGATGTGTCAGTCACTTCACACTCACAAAGCCAATCTGACAGTAGCCACACAACATTTACCCACTGAATTTGTAGGTGAAACTTCGTGCTATGTGCCTCGCCGTCATGGAGATAAAAAAAAATTATTCATCACTATGATCAGACTGATCTGGAAGAAAGGATCCCCTGGCTCCAGGTCTTCTCAGTGACTCAGAAAGGTGCCCAGCAGTCTCCAGAATGCCCCTCCATGTTGCCGTATGGCAACTCTAGGCGTTAATAGGTTAACCCATCAGCGCCCATCGCAGCCAATATGGCTACGCTAAGAGAAGACTATTGACCAATCCAAAAATTTGAAATTATCAAACATGAAAATATGCTGTTTGGTCCCAGATATTCAAAAATATGTAAAATTAAATTGCTTTCAAATAGTTGGAAACAGCTCAAAATCCTTCAATGCGGATTCCTATGGACATTCAGAGCCTGAAAACTTAATATTCAAAATATGTAAAATCTCGGCTCCAGTGATAAGTCGATTGTCAGATATCGACAAAACCACCTGGACGCAAGTCTGAGAGAACACTCGAGCCTCACTTGTTCAACTTCCAGACTCAACCGTTGAATCGCTGGGTTGTATCACTAAATTCTCTCTCCGTCGGGAAGCCGCTTGTTCGGGGAAGTTTTTTATTTACTACCGACAAACTTAATAACGCCGTCGGAAAAACTTTTGGCAGTCGAACTCTGAGTTGAAGAGCTTTGAAGAGAGAACTAGCGAAGTCGGAACGTTTATGAAAACTTGGTCGAATCACGTCGAATGAAAGCGAATGAGACTCGACTTTGTATTGCAGCTTCCCAGGAGGTCTGAAAATCGCGGTTTCCCCGCAGTTGAGTTCGAAGTGAGGAGAGAAAATAGTAAACAACTGAGTTTTTGCGAATTTCATGGACATTCATGGTGAAAAGTCGATTCTTCGTTCGAAGCAGTGAAAATGCTGTTAACTAGGTGCTACTAGTGCTCGAAGCCTTATGGAATCTGCGAGGATTCATGTTTTGAAATTAGCCGCAATGCATCGGATGGTCAGTATAATCGGGCTATGGATACGAGGGAGCTATGTGCCACACCCACTTGGCTGACATTTGCTTCCGAGTCAACCAAGGTAGCGGAAGCTTTGTTTTCACTTTTGAAAGTTGAAGAAGGAGTTCTCCAACATCGAAATTTCCCCTTGCGATTTACGTTTCAGACCTTTCTGAACAATTTTTGTTCCGTGTCTGTCTGTCTGTGTGTCTGTCATGAAATCCTTGTAACCGATCCTTGTAACAATACGAAGTTACTGTCCGATTTCGATGAAATTTTCAGGGATTGTGTGGGTTGGCGTGTAGACGGTCTCCTATGAAAATCATCACCCCTGGATTGATAGTAGCTACGTGAATTCCTTATGAAAGCCATAACTTCCACATTTTCTATCCGATTTCGATGAAAATTTCAGGGATTGGGTATGCGGATTCAGTAGTAAATGGTCGTCAATGAAAATCAAGGCCTTAAAAATGACAGATGCCTCTGCGCATGCGCAAACGTAAAGTCCTTGCAACAGCCATAACAATAAATTTTTCATCCAAATTTCATGAAATTTTTAGGATTTTTCAGAATGGCGTGTAGATGGTCCCCTATGAGGGTAGTGGAAGGTACTTAGAGATTGATGTTTGAGAATAACTACTATACAATAGGGTTATGGATACAAGGAAGCTATGTGCCACACCCACTTGGCAGACGTTTTGTAGCAAATTAATCGTAAAATCGACCCATGAAGAAAGGCCGTATTTTCTACCACTGTATTTTAATAAACAATTTTTTCTAATAATCGATTTTTTGTCTGCCAACTACCCTCAAACAGTACAATAAGCAGTAGCTAGGTTCTGTGGTCATAAATAAATAGGCCCCTGGTTCACCCCCCCCCCCCCCCCCTAACTAACAAAACCCCCCATTAACTCCACCACCTTGGAGTGCCTTCAAAGAACAATTACCATTTTGAAATTCCAATTTTGTACACCACTTTCTCACTGTGTTCAGATAAGAATCATCTTTCCTTTAAACAAATGAATTGCAATCATGTTCATGCCCAACGAATGAGACACCTTTGAAGCACTCTGTAATTAAGTTCTAAGCCCATGGTGCCATCTGTATCCCGTAACACATCATCCCTCACGTCACACACCCCTGGTCTCAGCTCACTAACCACCACTAAGTTGCACATGGAGGCCAAAAGTCATATCCAACACCCCTGGGGTATTCACCCACTTGGCAGACTTTTTTTTCCTTGAACCTTTAAAACCATTTCTCATTTCACCCCGCATTCACACACATTTCTTATTCGAATCCCGATAAACGAGCCAATATTCCACTAAGAAAGACTGTTGATTTATTATTTTCAATTATGACCCAGAAATCGAAAAAAAAAATAAATGTAATACCCCCTCCCTCCTGTCCAAATTTGTTGGTTTACGTTTCAAGGTACTTAGAATCCGAAAATCTAATAAAAAATTGGTCCTCCGCCGTACTCAACACTTTCCTTAGTTCCCTAGCACTGATTTTGATGACATTTGGTATATGGGCTCCATTTGGGGTCTAGTTGTGCCCCGCAAGTCACTTCTAAGGGTTGAAATTCTCAAAACGACTTCGCTCAAAAGCTTTTAATATAATGGCATCGTTTTTCCATCAATTTACAATACTATTGGATTTTTAGAATCGAATGAGACCGCCCAGAGCCCTTTAGGACCTAGCGACCGCTCCTTACGAGAAGTTAAAGTTCGACTCACGATAAAACAAAATTACAAGTCTCTGTCAAAGAGGCTCGATCTCCGTTCAAATTTTAGCTGACCGAAATGCGATCTTTCGTTTCTTCGATTTGTAATCAGTTATGCGTCCTTAGCAACCAGTAATAAACTTTCCATATGAAGGCACCCACAGCTGTTTATTTTTTCCAATTAATCTTGATTGTAAAGCTAAAATATGGCAAATCCGAGTTCTTTGCAGACGAGTGATCTATGTAGAAAAATAATAAACCTTTGTGTAATCATTTGCAGCGATTTTTCCATTCGATTTGTAAAACATGGCCTTCATACGTTCAGTGCCAAGGCTCTTGATACATAGTCGGCTGTTCTCGGCAAAGATCGTTTAACTCTAATTGGACCATGGTGTCACTAGTGTCACCAAAAACATATCAGGAACTCCACAGTTGACCCAATGTGTCTCCAAATTAACTAGATTCAAATTGAAATATAAAAATTAATGGATAGAGATGAATTTTTTGTACATTATTAGAAGTCAAAAAATGATGTTATGACAAAAATTTTGAAAATGTTTTCATCGGTTTCTTTGGAAATTATTGTCATAACTATTTTGAGACATCCAATAGCCCTCAAAAAATAATGCCGTTCATTAAATTTAAAATAAAAATTGTATTTTGGCTACTCTGGAGACACTTTGAGACAGCTGAGGAGTTCCCGGGATGTTTTCGGTGACACTAGTGACACCATGGTCCAATCAGGGTTAATCTCCACGACCAGGAAGGCTGCAAGTTCCGTCGACTTTCGCTGAAGAGACTGGAGGTCCTCCTCTGGTCTGGAGATATTTTTCTCTCTTCGATTGTCTCTTTGGATTTGAGGAAGTTCAAATTTGATTTCCTCTCAGGCGAACTAAACTCGGAGGGAGGAAGCAGCGATGGTAGAATAGATTATTGGAAGCTCATTGATAGTCAATGACGTCACGCAAAAACCACCTTATAGAGGTCACATCCGTGTGCGATGAAAACTCGTTGTAATAACGGTCCCCTATGAATTGCTCTCGGATAGATAGTCACCCCCTTGTGACGGTAATTTCTGAATTTTCCATCCCGATTTCGGTGTAATTTTGGAGGGATTTTTGTGGTTGCGACTTTGGAATGGTGCAGATTATCAAATTTGAGTGGTACTTTGTTGATTCAGACGTTTTGGATGATCTTTAGGTACAACTAAGAAAATTTACGATGAAGCTATGCGCCACACCCACTTGGTGATGAAGGTGAATTGATTACTAATAATAACAATATTGCAGGAGGTAAATTCAAGACTGGGCTGGACAGGGGGTACCTCCCCCCTCAGAAGTACTACCCAGGGAGCCCCTTCGGAGGTCAGCAGGTGTGCGACTGTAGAACGGGCTCGCCGATCAGCGGTTACCCAGGTGGTTACCCAGGAGGCGCCGGCTACCCAGGAGGCGCTGGCTACCCAGGAGGCGCCGGCTACCCAGGAGGCGCTGGCTACCCAGGAGGCGCTAACTACCCAGGAGGCGCTAACTACCCAGGAGGCGCTAACTACCCAGGAGGCGCGGGCTACCCAGGTGCAGGAGGAGTGATCGGAGGTGGAGCTATTGGCGGCGGATTCGACGATACCGTCCAAGTGAGGGATATTCTAGTATTTGAAGGCCAATCTAATCATTTATGTGTTAAAGGCTGATGATAATGGCTGATAATTGCTGATAATGCTGATAATGGCTGATAATGGCTTTGTCAATTCTCAGTTCAAAACAGATAATGGCTGATGAAGAGAGCCAATCAGCGAGGTAGGATCATGATATAAGGAGTATGGCCAATAGAGAGCGAGGATAGGAATCTTGCAGGACGCGGTCAGCAACTCCGAGACACTTTTCTCGGCCCTTGATGCAGATCTTGCTTAGTGCTTTTCATCAAATCCACGGTTTTACAGACCTACCAAATTCGTATCAGCAAGAACTTTGTCCTTTTGGCTTCGAAATCTCAGAACACGGACTTCTCTGGCGCGACATCAGCAACTCAAAACTGTAAATTCGAGTTATTATCAAAGTTTAACGTGATACACTCAGGATTTTCATCCAAAATTTCGTGTTTTTTTACCTAGTTTTTGAAAATGAATTTCCTCGTTACGTACTAAATTTGGTGACTTTTACAACCAATTCAAAATTAGTTGTTCCTTTATTTTTAGAATTCCTTTTTTGAAAATCACAGTGATTTTTCAATTCGAATACCGGTTTTCCCTCGGTATAAAATTTATATTTCTGGAAGAAGAATAATCGAAAATAATGCAATTGTCAATAAATGTTGGTTTCAAAGTTGATTTCAATGATTTAAATGTTTGCAGGTTTACCCAAGACCAGGAAGCGCGATTGGACCCAACAGACTAGGCCCCAACGGTCTCGGTCCTGACGGATTCGGCCCCAACGGACTCGGCCCTAACGGACTCGGCCCCAACGGACTCGGCCCTAATGGTCTCGGCCCTAACGGATATGGAGCCAGCGGCATTTCCTCAGGAACCAGCTACAGCGTTTCTTCCTCCTATGGAGTCCCCAGCGGTCCCGCCGGCGGTGCTTTCTCCGTTAAAGGCGGCGTCGGCCCCTCAGGGTCTGCTGGAGGATTTGGTGCCACCGGCTCTTCAGGTCTCATTGGCGCCACTGGCTCTTCAAGTCTCATCGGCGCCACCGGCCCCTCAGGCCTGATCGGCGCCCCCAGACCAGGGCTCGACAGCCCCTTCCCCGGCGCCAGGCCCGGCAGCTCGGTTGGGATCGCCAGCTCATCCTACTCCTCCGGCGCCTCCGTCGGCCTCATAGGCGGCGCTGACGGCTACAACTACGACAAACCCGCCGTCGCCTTCCCCTGAAGAACCACCATAAAAACATCAAATCCACCATTTCAACATCAAATTCATATTTTTATATTTTTGTAATAAAACTTTTGATGTACATAAAAAATACTGTCGTGAAATCTATCCCCTAATATCCCTCACCTCGGAAGTCATGACTGAATCAGAACAAATTTATGAATAACTTCTAAACTTCCGAAAAAAAGTCTGCCAAGTGGGTGTGGCACATAGCTTCCTCGTATCCTTAACAACTGGATAGATGATCCGGTGCGTAGTAGTTAATCTCAAAACGTCAATCTCTAAGTACCTTCCACTACCCTCATAGGGGACCATCTACACGCCAATCTGATCAATCCTGAGAAATTTTGTTGAAATTAGATGAAAAATGTGGAAGTTATGGCTGTTTTTTTTTTGACATGGATATGTCTTAGTTCTGGGGGTCATCCCAAAATTTTCGACACACACAAAACAATGCAACGTTTTTTTCCGATGCTGTCGAAAGCAGGAACCTAAAATTTGAGAGGCAGGGTCAATAGATACATACCCTTAAGTGACGCTCGCTCATCAAATTTTTCAATCCCACAAGGGACCGTTTTAGGGCCTTTACTCTTTATCATATTTGCGAATGAGCTATGTAACATGAGTATCCAAAATTGTAAAATCATTTCTTTTGCCGACGATACGGTATTGATCTGCTCGGGGAATGATGACGTGGAACTACAAAGGTATGCGCAACGAGCACTTGATCAGACGATAAACTGGTACAGCAAACACGCTTTATCGGTAAACTCAGTAAAAACTAAATTTATACAATTTTCGTTAAAACCTGAAGCCGTCAAAACATCGAGTGGGCATGGGTTGGTTCTGCGAATTTGTTCTGGTGGCTGCAGAGACAATAAATGTTCCTGCCAATTGATAGAGGAAGTAGATTCGATTAAATATCTTGGTATGTTCGTAGATAAGCACCTCAAATGGAACTTACACATCAATACCCTAGTAGCTAAACTGAGAAAACTGAGTCATGTATTTCTCATGCTCAGAAATATTATGGACAAAGAAAATCTAAAAACCATATATTATGCTTTGGTTCAATCTCATTTGATTTATTGCTCAGTAGTATGGTCCAATGCAAATAAGAAAGACCTACGCCAGCTGGTTACATCCCAAAAGTCCATAGTGCGAATAATGGCGCGTGCAACACGTTTAGCTAGATCGGATAAGTTCTTCCAAAAGTTACAAATATTAAAATTAAAATACCTAGCATTGCGAACGCTGATCATATTTGCAATATCCCACAAAAACAGCCTCTCAATAATAAATCATGGTAAAAACACACGAGGAGAGATGTTTGGTAACCATAGAATTCCATTTATGAATACTGCAGCAGGACAAAAACACCTAAGCTATCTCATTCCAAAAATCTTAAATGCCCTACCTCCCGGTCTATCTGAATCAAAAAACATAAAAACCTCCATAAATAGTATGATGGTTGATGAAAAATTTATGGAGAAATTTATTGAATTTTTGCCAATTTTCTCATAGTCGGGATCACGCCTTTGCCTCGATATTCAAACTAGAATTACTTAAACAAATTAACAATAATTTCTTAATTACAAGTAAAAAAAAAAACAGTGTCTATTAACTATATATTATATATAAGTTTCATTTTTATTTTGTCTATTTGATTAGCAATGAAGATTTTGCCGTTAAATTTTGTTAGATACCTATACCTACACCGAAGAGAAAAGATAGGTAATGGTTATGGATATGAATATATTATGAAGTAATTTCAATTACTAGTGATGAAATTATCAGCAATAAATTGGTCACATGATCGATCGAACTGTACTCCCCACCCGCTATATGAGCAGAGCTCGAGCGGGGGGTATTATTTTGTAAATTAGAATAATATTACGTACCTATAAGTAAGTAATTATCATTGATTTGTATATAGATTATTGTACATGACATAAATAAAGATATTAAAAAAAAAAAAAAAATACATCTATACATCATCAAAGTTGATGATCACTGATCAGCTTAGTGAGCTCCAAGGCCATTTTCTCTCCTGTTGAACGCAGGAACCTGAAATTTGAGAGGGCGGGTCAATGGAGAATGCTGAAAGAGCCTGAGTGGTCATTGATCAGCTGTGTGAGCTCATCATTTAAATTGCCATCATAAGACATATCCATGTACAGATTTTCTGCATGCAGTGTAGATACTCGTTTTCCTTAATCTGCACGTCCACCTGTCTGGGGGCACGTCTAAATGGAAATAAAATTAATAAATATAATATAATGGAGAGGGCGCCCGGGAATCACCCGACGCCGGCCCTAGGGATGAGGGAAGATGAGGAAGGTGGGGGTGGGAGAGAGGGATGAAGGGAACTGCCTCAGATGGATGGACGACCACCAGTTCAAATATGAGCCGAGCAGGACGCGGGTCGTGATACCACGGAGTACGCCTACCGAGATGCCCAACACGAGCAACTCCGTGGCACTTTTCCCGCACCAAACCGTGTGCCCGAGTTATTGGCGTGCCACATAACCAGAGACCTTCAAATACCACATTGCCACGGCGCCACACTAAAATGCCACATTCGGCCCATTTTTCGGTAAAATGCCATATTTCGTTGATTTCTTTGAAAATGCCACATCTTGTGCCACATTTGTGCGATGAAGAAAGCAAAAGCCCTCATAGACGACCCGGCCCTCTTCCCGCAGCTTCTCTTTTTGGAGTCAAATTTTAAAAACATTCCAAACATAATCGAGCAGCTGCAATCTCAAAAGATTCTCCTGACGACCTCTGTGGAGAAGATGGAGGAAATCGCCAACACCGACTACCCAGGAGCCATTGGATTAAGGATTAACGCCAAGGTACAGGCCGTTCTGGACAGGAATTGCGGCTGGGAAGAAATGAGTGGTATAGCCGCGAATCTCGAAGGGAAGGAATCTTCTATCAGGGAAGAGTGGGACGCTGAAGACGTCCTTGCAATGAAGTACGCGCCCGCGACTTCTGCCGATGTAGAGAGATCATTCTCTAAATTGAAATATATCCCGAGCGACCGTCGTCTCAATTTATCCATGGATAAAATAGCCGCCCACTTAAAATTGTTTCATAATTGAATTTAACAAATTTTAAACATGTTGGAACAAGTAAATATGTTGGAAATACATGTAAATAGTTGATATACATAATACAGTAGTTGATATGCTTTCAAGTTTCATGATTTAATGGTTTGACATCCTTTTTATGGTGGGGAGGGGGTGGAAAGTTGGAAAAAATAAATAGCACATCAGCTGAAATAAATTCCACATTCGGCCACAATAAGTGCCACATTGCCACATTTTATAGTGCCACATTTTATAAAAATAAGTGCCACATTTTGAAGGTCTCTGCACATAACTCACATGCTAGCACTACCTTGGAAGACTAGTCTACCACGGAAGTACCTACCCTCTGCTTTCAGGCTTTGCCATCCAGCCTGGGTACTCAACCACGACCACCACACTCAGGCAGGTGACACAGCGACAAAAGTCTATGTGTCGGCAGCCCGGGGCTCCCCCTGCCTGTGGTACCAATTTTGTGTCTTAAATTCACCATTGCACTGGATATCTCAGACACCAGAGGCCAGATCGGTCCCAGGCCTGTTACAGGGAATGTTCCCCTGCAACTGTCACTTTACCCTCATTCCTCCCATAGCAAGGTCCAAATAATATGGATAATTGAGGGAGGGAGACTATATCGCCGTTTCGGTAAAACAATGACGTAACTGCCAATTTGCGTCAAAATGACTTCAATGTACCTAAGTGACCGGGAAGAAGTAGCGCATCCAGTAAAATTTCGACCTCATCGGAATTCCATCCTGTTTCATCGGAGTGAAGATGCGTCATTGTTTAATTATCATCTGTCTTCGGTGAAACAATGACATATGTGTTAGTAGTTCAGCTGATCTCAACGTGTGATCCTTTTATCAGCGAAAAGATGGACAAACAATGCCATAAGTGTACTTTGTGTCATTGTTTTTTTTAAGAATTTTAGTAATAATGCATCGAGCTCTTGAGAGGAACAACGACGTAAGTGTACTTTGTAGGGATGGGTATCGTTAGAAAAGTATCGATATTTTGTATCGATACTATATCGTATCCGAGTATCGATATCCCAAGTATTGTTGGGCATGAGTATCGATATTTTAAAATATCGAGTATCGATACTATAGTTCACAAACTATCAATATCATCCAATTTTCTCAAGAAAAATAATTTTTTCAACAACTTTTATTCATTTTTCACTATTAAGAGTCCAAGCAGAGTGATTTTTTTCCATTATATAAACGTCATTTGTGCAACCAAAGAGTAATGACCCAAAAGCCTCTCTATCTTCTTCATTTTTTAGCCATTATGTTGAATTTTCCGCGAGAACAGTATCGATATTCGTTATTTAGAAATATCGGATACAAAGTATCGATATCCAAAAATATCGGATAGAGCAGTATCGATACTAAAATATCGAGTATCGGTGCGAAAGTATCGATATTTTGAAATATCGAGTATCGATACCCATTCCTAGTACTTTGTGACATTTTTCAGGGAACTGTTTTAATAATGCATCAAAATTACGGAGGGACAGCGTCGTAAATGCACATTACGTCTTTGTTTTTTGAAAGATTTTTCCAATAATGTGGCGAAATTACGGAGGAACACGTCATAAATGTAATATGTTTCATTGTTCATCTAATTAATAGCAGTCGGAATGGAGCAAAATCTAACATTTTCCCTAAAAGAAGACGTGCAAGGAAGAGCACACAACCTGCTGATTTGCTTCTAAGCCCGGCTTACCCCACCAAAATACCAATCTCTGACAATAAAATCCGAGATTTAAACTCTTTGATTCAAAGCAACATAATTCCTCCATTTTATAAAACTTTTTATGATTCCCTTAACTAATAATTTTAACGTTCCCATTAATGCATGCTGATTACCATGTTCACAATTTTTATAATGTTTTGTACATAGTTGTTCCTACGTGGTGATTAAAAAGGCTGATTTAGAAATCTATTGGATAAGCCGCTCGTTTTCCCCATCAAACACTTTGTCAGACTTTGAAATTTTGAGCCATCAATTCTGGATGAACAATGACGTAATTGCAATAAATCAGGTGTAGAGAAGGGGAGGGGGTGAATTTCACCCCCAAAGTATAGGTACTCCATAGCGAACGCTTATTGTAACAAAATGCCCGAATACGAATGTTGAAGGAGCTTGCATTCGTGCATCACAGGGTTTTTCGTGGAAAATTTTTGGTTTTTTGCTTCTCCTATAAAATGTGATATTTTACAGTTACGTCATTGTTTTACTGAACCGGCGATATGTAGTTCACTGGTTTCAGTCGTGACCTCAACCAGCTCAAGCACTACTTAATTACTGTGGCACCCAGTTTTTTTCCCAGTTGGAGGTTCTCATCAATGAACTTCCTCGCCCTACTGGGGAGGGCTTATGTTGGCTCTCTGTACTTGCCCATTCTCAGTCATCTTGACTTTACAAATTCAGCAACTCAATCTGATGTGGCTGTAGAAATGAGTAGGTCTAGTGAAGGTATCATGCATCGTAGCAAAATTGAGTAGCATTTCAAACTTATTTGTGACAAATATACATGACAAGTAATGGTTTCTTGGAAGCCATGCAATTTTGAAGAATTGAAGATCACAACATGCATTATGATGTTAAAATTTATAAATTTAGAAGCACCAACGGTTTTTACTGTCCGCCAAAGAAGGACCCAATATTGATGTTTGGAACAAATTCCGTGAGAGCAGTTATGGAATGGTGAGTAAATGGCGTATTACCAACTCAATGGTTGGTTTGACCTTCGTTAGTAGTTTACATTACGTCGGGACTGATACTGCTGAGCATCCACAAAACCACGGGGCCGTTATTCTCAGATTTTACAGCTGCTTGTTCTGGATAGATTACGGATACATTACGTTCACATCATGGCATCTCACTACTGACCATGGAGCAAAGGGATCAATGCTGCCGAACTACCTCGAGACCGACCATACTCGACACATTCCCCATCACACAAGCAGCACCTACACAGTCCCTAATATTGACCTCTGAAATGAAGGCAAGTGGAAGAGTACACAGCTGAGCAATGTAGATGCTTTTGCTCGTTATTAAGTACCCGAGCATCATTTAAAATTGGACCACTCCTGCATATTTGCATAATGGGACTTGCATGCCATCACCTATACTCCGCTTTTTGCGTCACGAATCAAACCCGCATTATAAAAATTAACCATTATTGTGTTTATAAGCAGCCAATACCTACCGATTTGGAGAAAAACACAGAAATCGCATTACTGACGATCAGCCAGTGAACATTTGTAGACTTGCTACCATATTTGGAGAAGCAAGTAGTCTATCAATTGGGACCTCTTTCAATCCATATTCTGATCTCAGGTCGTCATAATTTCTGCACTCGATCAGTATGTGCTCAGCTGTTTCTTCTGGATACCCACACTCATGTGGGTAGTTTTCCATCATTCGGAATTGTGCTAGCTTACTAGCGAACTCCCCATGGCCTAATACTAATTGTGTCAGATGGTGGGTGGGATTGACCCATCTCCAGTCCAGCCTCTCCCTGTAATCGTCCAGTTTCAGTGACGTCCCACTCTTCTAGCCATGACTCAAGTAGTGCATCTACGAGCCCTTTCAGGATTGCTCCACGTGGTCTGTTATCATTCCCTGGGTCGTAGGAGCAGACTCCAGGTATATCTGCTATCTCCTTCCGTCCACCCCTGTCTGCATGGTGTCCATCTACACCATGCCTACCATCATATGAGGAGAACCCCCGCGAGTACTGGCATCGTGCTGGTTGGGGCTGTCTGATAAGCTCTACAAACCTTCAGGAGTGCTCTGAGCTCGAGCCAGTTTTGCCCAATGTCTCTGTTTAAGCAGGTGTCCCCATGCCTGTACTCCATACAGAAGGATGCCTAAAAATAGACCTTTGTACATAATCACTAGCTCCTGGTATCTGATGCCCCTCCCTGATCCTGCCAATCTGCACACTTTCATGAAGGCAGATATAGCCTTGTCGCAGATTAGGCTAATATGGCTGTATACAAACATTCGCTCCTGTAGTGTAATCCCTAGGTACTTGAATTTACTCACATATGTGAGAGATTCGTTCCCAATTCTCGCGCAACTCTGTGGCACTTTTCCCGCACCACACCCTGTGCCACGCCATTGTTGCAGCCATCACCCTGATGTTGTTGGGTGCCACTCCTTTCAGCTCCGACCCCGCTTGCCGTGAATCATCTCTATCATACTTTCTTATCTTAGCCAGCCAAGTCTGCTCCATGTCCAAACTGCCATTGACAACTTGGACATCCAGGATAACGCAAGACTGGTCAGGCTTGACGGCAAAAATGTCGGGCTTCTTACCCTGGGCCCTTGGCATGTGGTATAATCTCTCCCTCTCAACATCCCAGCCGCTAGATGACAAAGCGCCTGCCATCTGCTTGGCAACTGCATCATGATGTAGGATGCGGCCCCCGTGGATCTGTGGACACTGCTGAACTACATGATACAGTTGCTCATTTCTACTCCGACAGGCGCGGCAAAGGGGTAGAGTTGTCCCACGACTACCTCTCCAACACCGCACCGCAATTGGCAGTGTTGCCACGCGGACGGCATGGAAGTTCCAGTAGTCGTGGGCCCCAGTGCCCTCCGAAGCCCAATTGGGATGAGACAAGGCTTTCGGAGCACTGTCGGAGTTCTTTACCATCTACTGACTCATGCAGTGCAGTAGCAAACACAGCAGACTGTAGTATCTACGTTTATGATATTACAGAATAAAGTGTGAAGTACCATTACTAGGACGAACAATGATTTTTATTGTTTATATCAAACAGGCTCTTGGTAACTACGCTAGTTACAACAACAAACTACTGTAGGTCGCTACACAGACGAACTGGGTTTCGGAGCAGATGGTGTTGCTCGGTCACACAGACAGCAACACGGGCGACTTCCCTCGGCATTGCCTCTAAAAATTCAATACTATCTTAAATTGATGGAAAAACAATACCTTTATATTAAGCGTTTTTGAGTTAGGGCGTTTTCAAAATTGTAAACCTGTTTTTTCAACTCTTAGAAATGACAGATGTCAACCAAAATCTTCGGGGCACTACTAGACCCCAAATGGAGCCGACGTACCAAATTTCATCAAAATCGGTCAATCTAAGTGGGGAAAGTGCTGCGTACGGCGGACGGACGGCCAAATTTTTATTCGATTTTTGAATTCTACGTACCTACCTTGAAACTTAAACCAACAAATTTTGTGGGGGTGTTGAAAACAAAAATGTTTCTTGTCGATTCCAAAGGTTCATTATTGAAAATAATAAACCATAATCAGTCGCACCCCTCATCTGACGGGAGATTAGGTCTCTTTTGCGATTCACACTCGTGTTTCTAATCCATCAAAAGTCCGACCCTCAAGTTTCCATTGGAAGCGATAGATTGGTCCTACAGGGCTCTGGGTGGTCTCATACGATTCGAAAAATTCAATTCTATTAAGAATTGATGTAAAAACGAAACCTTCAAATTTTATCAAAATCAGTCCATGGTAACTACTTAAAGTTCAATCTCCCTCAAAATTTGATGGTTTTTTTTTATATTTTTTTTTATAGGGTATGTAGATTCCAAAAATCGAATTAAAAAAAGTTGTTGTTTCAAAGTTTTTGATGTTCCAAATTTGGTAAAATTTCATTCTACCGCATTGAAAGTCGCGGAAACTCGATATTGTGGGGCGAGTTTGAATTTCCGTGTGAACCAGATATTCAGTCGTGAGAACTGAGGAGGAAGATTCTGTGACCACACTTCCGCCAGTGTTTGATGTTTGATGATTGATCTCAACCTCTAGAGAGGTACGTGGTGATGTGGGGGGGGGGGTGACGTCATTGATGTCTAGCCGTCTTCTTTGACCCAAGCACCACTTTAACCCCCCCCCCCCCCCCCCCTACCTCTCCACTCACCGCCACTCGACGGAAAAATAAAGCAAAAGCGAAACTCCAGGCGGGCTAAAGAATAAAAACTTATGGAGCACTCAGATAGATGAGGTTTAATAAGAAAGATGAGGAGGATTCCCCCCGTCAAAAGGGATAATGGAAAGTTATTACTTCTTGTTACGCTGAATGTCAAGGACGCGGCAAACGGAATTCGATCGTTTTTCATAGAACTCGAAGGATTTCCCACGGAATTAGTATTCAATATTACTAGCATATTCATTGCATGGATTTCCGTCGACAAAGTTAATCCAACTGGAGGAGCAACCGATCAACCTTCTACGTATTTAATGAAAACATTTCGTAAAATCCGTGTAGAATATTCGATTTTGAAGGATTTTTGACAAGTTTCATGTCTTGAGCCCAATTCTTGGTAAAGAGACAAACCGCTGTCAAAAATTTTTTTGATTCCGAGTCTACCAACGTAGGAAAAACATTGTTTTCACTCTTCAAAATTGAAAAAAAAAAAGTTCTCCAAAATCATAATTAAATCGCCTTTTACGTTCTAGACCTTCCTGTACAATTTTGGTTCCGTGACTGTCTGTCTGTCTTTAAATCTTTATTACCGGCATAACTATATGAAGTTATGGGATCTTAGAAATCATAAATATGGAGTGGATACTAATAATAATAATAACAACAATAATCCATAATCTTTTGGTACCACCGAACCGCCCGTCATAAATATTCAATCTGTGGATCATGTTTAACATAAATAGTACTCATTATTCGTAGCATCCATCCCACCAATGTAACCCAACTTTACAGTATCCACCATGTGGTTGGTATCCATCCATCCTTTGTTAGTGCCCATTTTGTAATATCCAACATTCATGATACTTACCTGCTCTTCTTTTTATCATCTTGTTCACACAAAGAGAGTTATATCCAACATCTATAGATTACATTATATAATATTATCGAGCCTTTAAAGACTCAATGAATTTTGGAATCCACAATGTTAGTATCCACGTATCGTTGTATCTTCTGACGTACTGCTTCTGAGTCTACCAGGGTAGTGGAAGCTTTGTTTCCACTTTTCAAGGTTAATCCATTACTGACCAGAAATCCATTTTTTACAAAATTCTCGAAATTCTTCTTCAATTCTTCATTTGTATACCTTCTAATGTTAAATATAAGGTTACCTTGTCATCCGCCTGTCCTTCAAAATCAAATTTTCCACCCGCGTTCTACTCTTCAGACCTTCTAGAACAATCTTGATTCCGTGTCTGCCTGTCTTTCATGAAATTCTTGCCACAGCCATGACTCTCACATTTCTGATCCGATCTGATGCGATGACATTTTCAGGGATTGTGCAGTTTGGTGTGTGGATGGTCAGCTATACAAATCATTTCCCCCAGACTGACAATAGCCACTGCGCATGCGCAAAGGTGTTTTTCCTTGTTATAGCCATAATTTCTACATTTACCTACCATTTGATTACGATGAAATTTTCAGGAATTATGCGAGTTGGGGTGGAGATGTTCCCCTATGAAAATCATGGCCCCGAAATTGAGTGTTTTGTGCGCATGCGCAAGCGTGAATTCCTTGCCACTGCCAAAACTTCTACATTTCTCATCCGAATTTGATGAAATGTTCAGGGAATATGCGAATTTGGTTGTAGATGATCCCCTATGAAAATTATAGCCCCCAGACAGATGGTTTTCGAGATTAGCTACTATGTATCGGATCATCTATACAATCGGGTTATGAATACGAGGAAATTATGTGCCACACCAACGTTTTTACCGTTGATTAGTGTTCAAATTACAAATAAATGAGATTTTTCCAGTTCTTGTATTATTTATTTGTGGTAAACAGCGTGGTTTGCCAAGTTCTGGCTTCAGTGGGTGTCACGAATTTTTGTGTGACCAAATTTGTTTTTCAGTCATTTCATGAGCTCTACAGATTCATACAGGCTCCGAAAAATGTAGGTACTCATTGGTCAGACGTTTTTCACGGAGCTTGTCATCATCCACCCCTATAACAATTGAAAACCACAGGGAAAGAAGGAGGAATATGTGCATTTTTCCATTCTGAGAAAACTGAAATTCAAGGTTTGACGCGTTCTACTTATATCCATCTTCATGAAGGGCTGGATCGTTTTATTTTTCTTCATTAGTTAAACTTTCATCTAACAATATAACGGAAAGATAAAAAACGCTGCAAATCATTGCTCAAAGGTTTATTATTTTCTGTATAGATCACGCTTCTGTATAGATCACTGGTTCTCCATCAATAGCACCTACCACCATCTGTACTCTCCCTTGACCTTCCCTCTCAAATTTCAGCTTCCTGCGTTCAATAGGATTGAAAATGACTTCGGAGCTCACTCAGCTGATCAGTGATCTGAAGAGTGAAGAAGATCTCCTCGAATGCTGGAGACGCCTGGAAGAGCACTTCCATTCAATAGGATTGAAAATGGCTTTGGAGCTCACTCAGCTGATCAGTGATCTGAGGAGTGAAGAAGATCTCCTCGAATGCTGGAGACGCCTCCTGGAAGAGCACTTCCATTCAATAGGATTGAAAATGGCTTCGGAGCTCACTCAGCTGATCAGTGATCTGATCAGTGAGCAATGATTTGCAGCGTTTTTTACCCACCAACATTTTTTTTACCTACCAACTTTTTTTTACCTACCAGCTAGGTACTACCTACCACACCATACTGGCTTCACACCTTCACAATCAAGTTTATTAGAAAGAACTAAACGCTTCACACTCGATTGGAAAAATAGAAAGCTTCATATTGAAATTTGATTACTGGTTACGCAGAAGGCAAAACTGTATACAAATCGAAGAAATGAACAGCGATCGCATTTTAGTCCGATAAAATTTGAATGGAGATTAGACCTCTTTTGCGATTCACAATCATGATTCTGTTTTATCGAAGGAAAACCTTCAAGTACTCGTAGGGACCGAACGATTTGTCCTACAGAGCTCCGGGTGGTCTCAAAAATTTTTAAAAATTCAGTACTATTTAAATTTGGTGAAAAAACGATACCTTTATTTCGAGAGTTTTCGAGCTAGGGCACTCTTGAAAATTTCAACCCTTAATTTTCACCCCTTAGAAGTGACCTACATCAACCAAAAGCTTCGCGGCACAACTAGACCCCGAATGGAGCCCATATACCAAATTTGAACCAAATCGGTCCAGTGTTGCTAAGAAAAGTGCCGCGTACGGCGTACGGCGTACGGCGGACGGACGGAAATTTTTGTATTCGATTTTCGTATTCTACGTACCTTGAAACGTAAAACATCAAATTTTGAGGGGGGGTTAAAATTTTTTTTTTCTTGCTCGATTCCAAAGGCTTATTATTGAAAATAATAAACCAAAAGATAAATAAATTAATGAACATCCAGAATTTGTAAATAGTTTTATTGAAAAAAAAAAAAATCCACCCTCACTCAAAAAAGTGAAAAAACGCTGCAAATTATTACACAATGGTTTATTTTGGTTTATTATTTTCAATAATAAGCCTTTGGAATCGAGCAAGAAAAAAAAAATTTTAACCCCCCCTCAAAATTTGATGTTTTACGTTTCAAGGTACGTAGAATACGAAAATCGAATAAAAAAATTTCCGTCCGTCCGCCGTACGCCGTACGCCGTACGCGGCACTTTTCTTAGCAACACTGGACCGATTTGGTTCAAATTTGGTATATGGGCTCCATTTGGGGTCTAGTTGTGCCGCGAAGCTTTTGGTTGATGTAGGTCACTTCTAAGGGGTGAAAATTAAGGGTTGAAATTTTCAAGAGTGCCCTAGCTCGAAAACTCTCGAAATAAAGGTATCGTTTTTTCACCAAATTTAAATAGTACTGAATTTTTGAGACCACCCGGAGCTCTGTAGGACAAACCGTTCGGTCCCTACGAGTACTTGAAGGTTTTCCTTCGATAAAACAGAATCATGATTGTGAATCGCAAAAGAGGTCTAATCTCCATTCAAATTTTATCGGACTAAAATGCGATCGCTGTTCATTTCTTCGATTTGTATACAGTTTTGCCTTCTGCGTAACCAGTAATCAAATTTCAATATGAAGCTTTCTATTTTTCCAATCGAGTGTGAAGCGTTTAGTTCTTTCTAATAAACTTGATTGTGAAGGTGTGAAGCCAGTATGGTGTGGTAGGTAGTACCTAGCTGGTAGGTAAAAAAAAGTTGGTAGGTAAAAAAAATGTTGGTGGGTGAAAAACGCTGCAAATCATTGCTCAAAGGCTTCTTCACTCTTCAAATCACTGATCAGCTGAGTGAGCTCCGAAGCCATTTTCAATCCTATTGAATGGAAGTGCTCTTCCAGGAGGCGTCTCCAGCATTCGAGGAGATCTTCTTCACTCCTCAGATCACTGATCAGCTGAGTGAGCTCCAAAGCCATTTTCAATCCTATTGAATGGAAGTGCTCTTCCAGGCGTCTCCAGCATTCGAGGAGATCTTCTTCACTCTTCAGATCACTGATCAGCTGAGTGAGCTCCGAAGTCATTTTCAATCCTATTGAACGCAGGAAGCTGAAATTTGAGAGGGAAGGTCAAGGGAGAGTACAGATGGTGGTAGGTGCTATTGATGGAGAACCAGTGATCTATACAGAAGCGTGATCTATACAGAAAATAATAAACCTTTGAGCAATGATTTGCAGCGTTTTTTTCTATATAGATCACTCGTCTACAAAATCACCAACCATCCAATGTGCAGGAAAAAAAAAATAAATAAATAAAAAATCGAAAAAAATAAAAAAAAATCAAAAAAAAAATCAAAATCACCAACCATCGATCGCATTTTGGTCAGCTCTAATTTGAACGGAGATTAGGCCTTTTTTGCGATTCACACTCGTGTTTTGATTTATATATATATATATATATATATATATATATCAATATAAACCCTAAAATTTTCGTAGGGAGCGAACTGTTTGTCCTACAGAGCTCGGCGTGGTCTCAAAAAATTCTAAAATTTTTATTAAATCTTAAATTGAAGGAAAAACAATACCTTTATATATAAATTTTTTGAGTTAGGGCGTTTTCAAAATGTCAAAATTGATTTTGGAACCCTTAGAAGTGACCTACATCAACCAAAAGCTTCGGGGCACAACTAGACTCCAAATGGAGCCTACATACCAAATTTAATCAAAATCGGTCAATGCTAAGTGGCAAAAGTGCCGCGTACGGCGGACGGACGGCCAAATTTTTATTCGATTTTGGTTTATTATTTTCAATAATGAGCCTTTGGAATCGAGCAAGAAAAAAAAATTTTAACCCCCCCTCAAAATTTGATGTTTTACGTTTCAAGGTACGTAGAATACGAAAATCGAATAAAAAAATTTCCGTCCGTCCGCCGTACGCCGTCCGCCGTCCGCCGTACGCGGCACTTTTCTTAGCAACACTGGACCGATTTGGTTCAAATTTGGTATATGGGCTCCATTTGGGGTCTAGTTGTGCCGCGAAGCTTTTGGTTGATGTAAGTCACTTCTAAGGGGTGAAAATTAAGGGTTGAAATTTTCAAGAGTGCCCTAGCTCGAAAACTCTCGAAATAAAGGTATCGTTTTTTCACAAATTTTAAATAGTACTGAATTTTTAAAAATTAATTGAGACCACCCGGAGCTCTGTAGGACAAACCGTTCACTCCCTACGAGTACTTGAAGGTTTTCCTTCGATAAAACAGAATCATGAGTGTGAATCGCAAAAGAGGTCTAATCTCCATTCAAATTTTATCGGACTAAAATGCGATCGCTGTTCATTTCTTCGATTTGTATACAGTTTTGCCTTCTGCGTAAACAGTAATCAAATTTCCGTATGAAGCTTTCTATTTTGGTTTATTATTTTCAATGATAAGCCTTTGGAATCGAGCAAGAAAAAAAAATTTTAACCCCCCTCAAAGTTTGATGTTTTACGTTTCAAGGTACGTAGAATCCGAAAATCGAATAAAAAAATTTCCGTCCGTCCGCCGTACGCCGTACGCGGCACTTTTCTTAGCAACACTGGACCGATTTGGTTCAAATTTGGTATATGGGCTCCATTTGGGGTCTAGTTGTGCCGCGAAGCTTTTGGTTGATGTAGGTCACTTCTAAGGGGTGAAAATTAAGGGTTGAAATTTTCAAGAGTGCCCTAGCTCGAAAACTCTCGAAATAAAGGTATCGTTTTTTTCACCAATTTTAAATAGTACAGAATTTTTAAAATTTTTTGAGACCACCCGGAACTCTGTAGGACAAACCGTTCGGTCCCTACGAGTATTTGAAGGTTTTCCTTCGATAAAACAGAATCATGATGTGAATCGCAAAAGAGGTCTAATCGCCGTTCAAATTTTATCTGACTAAAATGCGATCGCTGTTCATTTCTTCGATTTGTATACAATTTTGCCTTCTGCGTAACCAGTAATCAAATTTCAATATCAAGCTTTCTATTTTTCGAATCGAGTGTGAAGCGTTTAGTTCTTTCTAATAAACTTGATTGTGAAGGTGTGAAGCCATTATAGTGTGGTAGGTAGTACCTACCAATAGTTGGTAGGTAAAAAAAAAATTGGTAGGTAAAACAATGTTTGTAGGTAAAAAACGCTGCAAATCATTGCTCACTGATCAGATCACTGATCAGCTGAGTGAGCTCCGAAGCCATTTTCAATGCTATTGAACGCAGGAGCTGAAATTTGAGAGGGAAGGTCAAAGGAGAATACAGATGGTGGTAGGTGCTATTGATGGAGAACCAGTGATCTATACAGAAGGATGATCTATACAGAAAATAATAAACCTTTGAGCAATGATTTGCAGCGTTTTTCCAATCGAGTGTGAAGCGTTTAGTTCTTTCTAATAAACTTGATTGTGAAGGTGTGAAGCAGTATGGTGTGGTAGGTAGTACCTAGCTGGTAGGTAAAAAAAAGTTGGAAGGTAAAAAAAATGTTGGTGGGTAAAAGCGCTGCAAATCATTGCTCAAAGGCTTCTTCACTCTTCAGATCACTGATCAGCTGAGTGAGCTCTGAAGCCATTTTCAATCCTATTGAATGGAAGTGCTCTTCCAGGCGTCTCCAGCATTCGAGGAAATCTTCTTCACTCCTCAGATCACTGATCAGCTGAGTGAGCTCCAAAGCCATTTTCAATCCTATTGAATGGAAGTGCTATTCCAGGCGTCTCCAGCTTTCGAGGAGATCTTCTTCACTCCTCAGATCACTGATCAGCTGAGTGAGCTCCGAAGCCATTTTCAATCCTATTGAATGGAAGTGCTCTTCCAGGCGTCTTCAGCATTCGAGGAGATCTTCTTCACTCTTCAGATCACTGATCAGCTGAGTGAGCTCCAAAGCCATTTTCAATCCTATTGAATGGAAGTGCTATTCCAGGCGTCTCCAGCATTCGAGGAGATCTTCTTCACTCTTCAGATCACTGATCAGCTGAGTGAGCTCCGAAGTCATTTTCAATCTTATTGAACGCAGGAAGCTGAAATTTGAGAGGGAAGGTCAAGGGAGAATACAGATGGTGGTAGGTGCTATTGATGGAGAACCAGTGATCTATACAGAAGGGTGATCTATACAGAAAATAATAAACCTTTGAGCAATGATTTGCAGCGTTTTGGATTCTACGTACCTTGAAACGTAAACCATCAAATTTTGAGGGGGTGTTACAATTTTTTTTTCTTGGTCGATTCCAAAGGTTCATTATTGAAAATAATAAACCAAAAGAGGGTCAGAGAGAGAACAGAAAAATAAGGGGGAGAGTGAGAGTAGTCCAACGGAGTACCTTCCTCTTTCTTTCCCTTATTTTCAATAATGAACCTTTGGAATCGACCAAGAAAAAAATTTTTTGGGGGTTCAGTTGTGCCCCGAAGATTTTGGTTGATGTAGGTCACTTCTAAGGGTTGAAGAATGAAGTTTGAAATTATAAAACGCCCTAACTCAAAAAATTTCAATATAAAGGTATTGTTTTTCCATCAGTTCGAAATAGTATGGAATTTTTAGAATTTTTTGAGACCACGCGGAGCACTGTAGGACAAACCGTTCGCTCCCTGCGAGAATTCTAGGGTTGGACTTACGATAAATCAGAAACACGAGCGTGAATCGCAAAACATGCCTAATATTCTGTTCAAATGTTAGCTGAACGGAATGCGATCGATGTTGTTCTTCTAGTTGGTTGGTGGTAACAATGGCAAAGCCGTGTTCTTTGCAGACGAGTGTTTTATATAAAAAATAATTAACCTTTGTGTAATAATTTTCAGCGTTTTTCAAAACGAAACACTGCTCCAAAAGTAGACATCCCCAAAGATCAGCCCCGCCCCATCAATTGGCTCCAGCAATTAGCATCCAATTAGGCACTACGCATTACGGACATTACGCACCAATCTAAGCACGTATGTACCGCTAGCGTCCACTAATGTGACAGTCGGCTTAGCGCCCGCTAGTGGGTTCATCAATATATAAGAGCTAGACAGTTATAAAATCATCAATTTATATTTCAAATTTCCTCATTTGTAAGGGAGGCTATGCGGTGCCTGCTTTAGTCTTTCCTCACTGGTTTGGATTATTATGCAGTCGTTTCCTTACTCACTATCGACTGGATCGGATTGTGTTACAAATTGCTCATTTCTCGTTCTCCAAAGACGCTCTTTTAATAGTTGGGGTTATTACGCGCAATTCCTTACCGTCTTCACGAGTAATCCGCTGTACGCGATCTTCTGTAACATTTACGAGTCATCTACTGCAGAATTAAGTACAACATCCTGCTTCTCAGTCCCACAACTGCTGGCCGAAGTGAAGGGACAACTCCGAACATATTTTCCATATTATTTACAAATCCTTCGGCAAAAAAGAAAATCCGGGCTGAAGAAACGTCGGATTTTCCCGGACAAATCTCATTCGCCTCCAGATTTATGTTATTGAGCCAATAAGAAATCCCGTCTCATAATTTCGGCCGATGTAAAGGTTATTTTCCTACTCCCCTCGTTTGCCAACATTCCCAGATTTATCCTCCATGGCGGCGGAGTATCGCTCGTCAAGGACGATTATGGGGACGACTGGTTGGGTTTTTCTAACCTTTTCATCAATCCGTCCAATAAATTTCGATGGAGGGGAATTGATGGTCAGACGTGCGCTGACGTTCAATGTACGATCTTGTTCGTCATTTCCAGGGAGATGTTGAAATTGCGCCTTTCATCGGTGCACATTATTGCAGAAGCATTAGTGCTCGGATTTGTGGACATGGTTCGAACCATTTCCAGGTAATTGTGAGGAAATCAAATAAATCGTACACCAAGATGGGTAGGCAGTATAAATAGCTTCCTCTCATATAAGGACATAAGTATTCTTTTCTAAGTTCAAAACGCTGCAAATTATTACACAAAGGTTTATTATTTTTCTATATAGATCACTCGTCTGCAAAGAGAACGGCTTTGCCATTGCTACCACCAACCAACATGAAGAAAAACATCAATCGCATTTCGGTCAGCTAAAATTTGAACGGAGATCAGGCCTCTTTTGCGATTCACACTCGTGTTCCTGTTTTATCGAAAGAAACCCCTTAAGTACTCGTAGGGAGCGAACGGTTTGCCCAGCTGAGCTCCGGGTGGTCTCAAAATTTTTTAAAATTCAATACTATTTAAAATTGGTGAAAAAACAATAGGTACTTTTATTTCAGGAGTTTTCGAGCTAGGGCACTCTAGAAGATTATTCAAGCCACAAAAGCAGCGGAGCCCAGCAGGGAGTACCCAGCTGAGCGTGGACCCACCCACCATGGCGGCTCCCAGACCGTATAACCAAATGGGCAACGGCCAAGTTTGCAATAAACTACGGGAAATAAAGCGTGACGTTCGAGTTTGGGCCTCCTCCAGCATAACCAAGAAACAGCTCCCATAAACCATAACCCCATCAGTCATAACCTCCATAACTGTGGTGACTTCAAATTAGAATCAATTGGTAGGTTGCGACTGATACGAATGTATCATAAATGAACAGCTGATCAGATTCCACCTTTGAGTTCGGAGTAGGAATGACATATCGAATGAAATATATAGATATACTGATCAAATAATATATCGTCAATGAGATATCGATATCTTCGATATATCGGAGAAAATGTATCGATGTTTCGATATATCGGAAGATCAACTTGGAAAAAGGTGTTGAAATAGGTACCTAGGTGAATTAAATAGTAGAAAAAAAAATTACAAACATCATTTAGACATATCGACATATCGGAAGATGTACTTGAGAAAACTCGTCGAAGTAAGTAGGAAGGTGAATTTAAACGTTACTAACATCACTTTGGAAGAAATATATCGATATACTCGACATATCGGAAGATCTATTTGGAAAACCCGGTTGAAGTTAGTGTTTAACCTACTTGAACAGTTTTACTGGGTATGAATTTTCGAAATTCATACTTTTTAAAAACAGAAAAAAGTGCGAAAACGTCATGGTTCCTGAGCACAGGGTTACAAATTTGGGGATAAAACTACCCTCAGGGGTTCTAACAACATATAAAACATCGTAGGTACCGTCGCCATTGCAATTCTAGATTTGTAAATTGACAGGGGATGTTGTTTGCATGGTTCTTCACAATTGAAAATAATTGTTGTGAAAACAAGTTTTACTTCGTATAGTAGGTAGTTCTAATCTAGACGTGTCTCCATTATTGTTGGATCAAGTTAAATAATTGAGCCCTGATTGCCGAATGTAGGTGTAAACCATTCATGTGCACATGTCTGAGCTGAAGTCAGCAATCTGAAATCAAGCCATCACGTAGGTACCTACAAAATTTGGAATAAAATTTCTTGGTGATACTTGCTTCTCTCCTCATACTTACATTCATTTTAATATTAATTTTCACTTCTTGAAAATAAATCGCAATATTATCGGTAAATATATCGATATTGACCAATAATATCGGTTCTCTACATCGATATAAATATATCGATACATCAACTGTAATCTATCGACATATTTCATATATTGATATATCGTTGCCATTCCTAGTTCGGAGTGTCCTTTTGCCAATGTTTTCAACTTTCCATTATCGTGAATTTTTTTTAATGTGACTCTTTTGACAAAATACAAGTTCTTAACAAGTCTGATTATTCAAGTCACAACAATAACCCATTCGCGTCGAGAATAGATGATAATAATCACTCGACTCACCCGTGGATACCCAATGAATTCTCAACCCCAAGAACCTCCTTCTGCCTGTAAAACAGGTAGTATACCTATCAACAAACTGTCCTTCCTTCATCTCATCAACTGCGACTGATTCTTCAAGATCTCTCAGCGCACTACTAGAAAAATTTCCCTAGTCATTTAATGACTCCACCTAATCCAAGAAACTATTCCTGTTACTCAAATCTTCATATTTGAAGGTACAACGAAATCTGAAGCTAATATTATGGTAACTCTGTAACTCACTTCAATTATACTTTGTTTGGCGTCAATGACCATACTGGTTGAAAGCGCCTAATAAAAGGGAACTAAGTCTTGAATCCTACAATCCACACTTACGATTTTATCCTACTCTATTGGTTTTCTGAGTTGGGAAACTCTGATGAGATCGTGGTCTAGACGAGCACCGCAGTCAGTATTAATAGTCGTTATTTCATGTCTCGTTACGGCAGGGATTTGTAATGCCAAGGATTCAATAAGAAGGACCCCATCGATTCCCGTCTGAGAGAGAAATGAGGGACGCCCCCGAAAACGTGTTTGACTTGATTAAGTCGAGCCGCTGCAAGACTTTCCGACACCGAGGAAGACTTACGCAATCTGTTCAAATACTACTTACTAGGATGTGAATGAAAAAAAAAAAAAATCCAAAATATTTCAGACACCAATAGGTTTTTTTCTCATTATTATGAGGACACTATCGAGAGTCCACAGACAGATACAAGCCTACATCTTTCAATACGTACAATATTAATCATAATAAGGTCAATCTAATTTGTTGATCGTTGGTGATTATTGAGTTGCAGTCATTAAGTGAACACTGCTCAACATTTGAACGTTTTTTGACATTTTCATGTCTTTGCTTTGGCACATAAACTGGAAAATCGTCACGAAAACTTGCTCACGCTACCAATAAATAAAATAGACTCACTGTGTTGCTTAGAGAACAATAAACTGTCTTCTCAATGAACTAACAACCTTACTTCACTACCTTGTTGTGTAGTGGTTGATATTTTGTTTTTGTTTATTAGTTTCAACCATTTCCGTACTTCTTCCACTTCAAAACGATCAGTGAACAAACGCGAGAGAATCGTGAGCGAAAAAAATTGACGATGGACAAATGTACGCCCCGCCGTGCAATGCACGGGTGAGATCTGCCTAGTAATAAATACAATAATAAAGCACACATGATAATGTCCCAATGTGTTGAAGACTCGTATGCAAGCATTTCTGAGGCAAACTAAGTTTAAGTTGCTCGTTAGAGGTCGTCTCGAAGGCGAGTGATATGACTGAAAATTTGTACGTAAAGTTTCAAAGCGCTCTCTCTCAAAGAGTATAACATCAATTTTTTTTTTTTGTTTGTTTTTTTGTTTTTATAACATCACATTTCATTTTTCCATTATTTAGAGTGTTTTTTTCAACATTTTCCACAGATCAATAGAGTTTTCTTGAAAGATGGCGAAACATGATACATTATTTTTGACCGACTTCAACGAGCTGAAGGCGCGCGAAAGAGGAGGTCGTCGCTGCCACAGCAACAGTGGCTAAGTGACATTTTGTCGATTTTCAGGTTTTGACAGTTCTTAACGTAGTTTTTAGCGATGCAAATTACTACACAATGGTTTATTATTTGTCTATATTGATCACTCATCTTCAAAGCCACCAACCATCCAGCATGAAGAAGAACATCGATCGCATTTCGGTCAGCTAACATTTGGACGGAGATAAGGCCTCTCTTGCGATTCACATTCGTTTTTCTGATTTATCGTAATTCCAAACTTCAAATTCTCGTTGTGAGCAAACGGTTTGTCTTACAGAGATCCGCTTGGTCTCAAAAAATTCTAAAAATTCTATACTATCTTAAATTGATGGAAAAACAATACCTTTATATCAAATTTTTTGAGTCAGGGCGTTTTGAAAATTTCAAACTTTATTTTTCAACCCTTAGAAGTAACCTACATCAACCAAAATCTTCGGGCACAACTAGACCAAATGGAGCCAACATACCAAATTTCACCCAAATCGCTCGATGCTAAGTGTGGAAAGTGCCGCGTACGGCCAAATTTTTATTCGATTCTTGGATTTTAAGTACCTTGAAACGTAAACCAACAAATTTTGAGGGGGTTGAAAGATTTTTTTCTTGGTCAATTCCAAAGGTTCATTATTGAAAATAATAAACCAAAATGGGAAACATATTGTTTAGTAATGCATGCATTCCAGGGGACGTCCCATTGGATAAGCATTAGATCAGTTTAACCAGTTGGTAAGCGATACAACTGTTTCACTCGATGTAATTTGGTTTATTACTTTAGGCAAGAAATAGTGACCACCCCCCCCCCCTCACCATTATCCACCATAACATTTAGCGGCGTGGGAGCCTCGAATCTGAAGAGCATTTTAAAATCCATGATCTACGATACCCAACATGCGAATTCGAGTTCACCCCCCCCCCCCCCCACCAACCCCAATGGTGCCAGTCTGGCACCAAAGCGGAAATACGTCGTAACATTGAACTTTAATCTGTTAGTTTTAGTAGGCAGTCTGTCGAGGTTCACATCCGTATTCAAGGTGAAACACACAACAAAAAAAAACTGGCACCATGGTGGCACCACTATTAGTTCCATGGTCGTACAGAGAATAATTCATGAAAATCCGGAGGTATAATGAGAATTTTCCTTAATTTCAAAGCTTGGGGACAGTTAGTAAGCAGTAAAGGAACCGAAATATTGAAAAATCGGATATTTTGTGAATATGATCCCCCCCACTCGCCCCCTCCCCTTGCGAATTTTGGTACTCGGGTGAAATTATGTACAAATCGGAAGTTATTTGAGTCAAACAAAAAAAGAAACACACAAATCGGTTGGAAATTGAGGCCAGGGCAGAGTTTACAAGATTACGCCCGCAAACGCACGTTTTTTAAGCATTAACCCCCCCTTTCCCCCCCTTAAAAAGCAAAATTCAAAATTCCGGCGCCGTAGTGCACAACTAGATAGTTTTCCGCGTCGATGAAAAAAAGAACCACAAAAATCGGTTGAGAACTAAGGGCTGTGCAGAGTACACAAGATTATGCCCAAAAACGCACGTTTTTTGAGCATTAACCCCCCCTTTCCCCCCCTTAAAAGGCAAAATTCGAAATTCCGGCGACGTAGTGCACAACTAGATAGTTTTCCGCGACGAACAAAAAAACAACCAGGAAAATCGGTTGAGAACTAAGCCCTGTGCAGAGTACACAAGATTTTGTTACACACACACACACATACACACACACACACACACACACACACACACACACAGACATACACCTATGGTTTTTTTCGCGGATTTGGATTCAGAATGGTCTAAAACGGATTACTGTGTGGTTATTTTTTTTTTCTGTTGAGTGTTGTCCAACTTCACCCCAGATCGATCGCATAAGGACGCCCAAGTCTTACTGTGGGACGTCCTAAAAAAAGTCGGACTAAATAAACGGGTTTTAAATTTTTCTCTGCCAATTATTGTTCGATTTTGATGATTCTAGTGGCAATCTTTTAGTATTTCAATTCCCTAGACTGCTGCATCAATAAATTTCATAAATCCTTGAAATTTTCAAATTTAGGTAGAATTTGTAAAGTTTTAGCGCCAGGAATTAAGGGAAATACCAACCTGGGACGAGGAACGAACGACGACCGACTGAGACCCCCTTAAGTTCACCTAATCAGTGAATTCGTAGGATTGTCCATGAACAGGTTCTCAGAAGGAAATTGTGCGGGGCGAGCGAGGTAAGCATCTGCTACGCATCGAATCGTAGTTGCACGAGAATTGTCGTATTAGAACCTGCGTAGAGGCTTTTCCCCGTACAAATGAGAGTACTCAGAGCAGACTGTCTTGTTCTAATTGTTAACTGCTCCCGATGGCGAGCTGGCCCAATTATTCCCCTCGCAATCAGCAGAGAACGAGAGTAGTTAGGGAAACTCTAATGAGTTTGGGCGGTCTACTAAGAGCGCGAAAAGAGATTAAAAAAAGAAAAAAAAGTTGGGTACCTTGTAATGAGCTGGAATTGGTTTCCAGCTGCCGTCTACCCGTCTATTAGTTGATTGAAAAATTAAATACAAATACGACGTTATATTTCTATCGGCAACAAGTGGCGTCATTCAAATTGATTAGCTTGCTCGTCAAGATGCAAAGACAGAAGCTCGAAGACTGAGGCAAATTAAACTTTTATTTCCATAGTTTTTGGTGGATTTTCAAGCATATAAGTTTGTGCAACATAAAATTATGGTACATGGTAATTTTGATTTTAGATCGTTGTTTGTAATTGTGATAATTCCCACTTTTTCATAGAAACCTACTAGTGATCGAATTATCATGAGATAAATAAACTGCTTCTTGACCCTAGCCTCAAACAACCTTCCAAGTGTCATAAAAATCTGACATTTCAGTGAATTATTCTAGACACAAGGCAATGAGCTTCCGTACTAATGGAACCAATGGAGTGTCTGAAAAAACTAGATATTTTGTTGTTGGCAAGCTTTGGTTTTTTACCTGTTACATTATAAATATATATTTGGAAGAATATTTACCACCATAATAGATGGTGTTGCACATAAATAACAATTAAAACAATTATTCAGAAAAATCAACCAATACAATCAGCAATCATCTTCAAATAATTGCATGTGCACTTCAAGAACTTGTAATAATTTATCTTTTATTTGTCGTGTACAATTAATTTGCATAACAATGGTAAAAATCTTAGTGCCTACAAATAACAATGAAACAATGTGATACAACAAACAAGGGCATGCAAATACAAAATTAAAAATCCACTCATGCACAAAGGCAGCAGAGCCCGGCCAGAGGATACCCAGCCGGGCCCGGATCCAACCACCATGGCGGTTCCCGACATACTTGGCAGCTATAGCCATCTGGCACCTTTTTGAGATCCGATTCCGGACATGCGAGGGACGAGAAGGAATTGGCTTTTCCTTGAGTTGATGGAAGGACAATTGTGTCTCTTCAGACTGTAGCTCTCCTCCTCCGCAAGAGGTTTGAGTTCAGTTCCAAGTCCCACGGGGTTTCTCCAGTCACCACTCATGTGATTTTCCACTCTAGGATAGCGGCAACCCGCGGCTTACCTGAGGAATTCTGCCACTCCATATCCCACTACAGGTAATCGTAGTTCGTAGTCCAGATCACCTTTATTTGGCTTTGATGTATGGTGGCAATATCCGCTTCCACCACTAATAGAGAGCCACCTTCATATTTCTGATTTTTCCTCTTTATTTTGGCATTACCTTATGTATATAGCCATACTGTAATGAAACGCTCCTTCAGATCAATCATAAGATCAGAGGGGCGGTGAATCTCTCAACTGTCCCAACGACCTATTCTGGTATACAGATGGATCCAAAATGGGGAATGGTACAGAGATTGGAATTTACGAGGCTAATCCCAGATGGAGCCACTCAGATCCTCTAGGAGTGCATGCCACGGTATTTCAGGCTGAAGTACTTGCAATTAGGGTCTGCGCTGGGGAAATTCTGCGTAGGGAACACCGAGGTGTACCCGTCCGCATTCTCTCGAACAGCCAGGCTGCGATCAAGGCTTTGGCCGCTTCCTCCATTAACTCAAAGTTAGTGTGGGAGTGCTTCCAAACCCTCTGCTCCCTGTCGCAACACAACAGAGTCTCTCTGGAGTGGGTGGCAGGACACAGCGGAGTAATGAGGAATGAGAAAGCAGATGCGCTGGCCAGAAGGGGCTCACTAACCCCGTACATTGGTCCAGATCCAGCCATCGACATTCCCAAATCTTCCTTTAGGGCGACCATGAACCGGTGGGTCACTAATGAAACCACTATTAGACGGTCATACCTTAGAGGGCATGCTCTAAGTAAGCGCATGGTGGCCAAACCTAACCCTAGCACCACTGAAGAGCTGCTGCGGCTAAACCGCAAGGAAGTCAGGTTAGTTGTTGGCCTGGTATACCAGAACCCGTTATAACGGGCTTCACTCCACTCCGATTCCATCTCAACCGCATTGGGGTAAGCCAGAATACAACCCTCTGCAGACTGTGTGGAGAGGCTGAAGAAAAAGCCTCCCACATAATGTTCGATTGCGAAATGCTATCAAATCGCAGGTTTATCCTCCTCGGGTCACTCACACCCATGGAGGCTTTTCCCAGCACAAATCTAGCCAAACCGCTACTGGCCCTTACCACAGGGCTGGGACTCTTTGACTAGGAACAGAATCCGCGGAGTAGCACAATAAGCCACTAGGCTTCAGCGCTTTGGGCTCCCATCACCCCGATCCGCGGATTCAGCTACAGTCTACAATCTACTATTATGATAATTGCAATCTAAATGTTCACATTACAATTTGTTAAACATTTGAACAGTTCTTCATAAATTATTAGGTTTCTAGATGACAAAATGAGATGGTAGGTGTTCAAAACTAAAATTTGTTTCTCTTATGATATTGTTTATTAATAATTGTCTTTGTTTGACTTATATTCTGGGCATCCCATAATGAGATGTTGTAATGTTCCGTTCGGATTTCCACATTTATCACATTCTGGGGAGTCTTTTTGTCCAATTTTATGTACCTAGGTAAGCGTCGCACACCCCTTGATCAACTCTCAAACGAACTATCGATCAGCCCACTGATTTACACAATTTTTTCCGAGCAAACCAAGGAGAACGAGAAGGCTGGGGTTGTATTATTTTATAAGCGTGTCTGTTGTTAGACCCAACGAGTTGATTCTTACATTTTTCATAATACATTTTTTTGAGAATGTATACAGCTCCATATATCAGCTTCTAGTTGTATTTCTGAATTCGCAGTTGTAATTCAGAATTTTAGGAGGATTGTCAAGAAGCGATCTTTTTTTCAGAGCCAGAGACCTCCAAGACATAAAATGTACGTCATTATTTAATAATGAAGGCACCTCAGTGTTAGAGACATCGATAATCAATGTCATATCAAGGCAGAATAATGAATACCAATAATGAAGGCAGAATGAGGAATTTCATCATGTCGGAATTTCCTATTTTTGACCCCAGAATCGGATTCAGCACCTCAAAAAACCACCTACGGCAAACTTTCAGCCCGTACTTCCTAATTTACGAATAAACAAAACAGTGTAGAATATATGAACGTTTAAAAAGAACTGGGAGGATGATGTCAACCTGCAATAGTTCATATACGGCCGCTTAAAGCGCTGAGATCGCGAAATCTCACTTCGTATAGTCCTCAGAGGATACATTTCACAAAACCAGTGACGATCGAAATTGAAGAACTGAAGGGAAAGAATAGAAAAAGCAAGATGGAGATAATTAATAACTTTCCTCTTAGATAACACGATTTCGTCTTTCTGTCGGGTAACAAGGGGAGGAGATGGTGATCCAAACAGCCAATCAGCAAGCGTTTCCACTTCATGTTGAAGAAGTCTATTTTCCCGGTTATTTTTTAAACTATAACTTTTTAGTGTCTCCCAAAAATAACAGGAGACTTATTTTCCAAAATCAACCCGATTATCATCTATCCCACACCATTAACTATTCAGGGAAAATGAAAACAGAATTCGGTGAAATTTTTCATTAGCGTTACTACCAAGAGATCAAGACAGTAACCTCGATGTTCCAGATTGAAAAGGTTTTTCAAGAACTGCCACACAAATTGAATCTGAACTATCACTCCTCCGAGCTAATAAGATTAAAAGATACCCTTTCACTTTCATCTGCATGCACCTGATTGGGGGATCCTTTCACTTCATCCAATGGTATTCAAGACTTCTAAAAGTAAAGTAAGTAAAGTGAACAACCATTTCAGTTTGAATTTCCATTTAAGGTTGTCTTCCAAAGGGAAGATCAGCTGTCTTCCAAAAGTGGGGCGGAGATTTGAACTCACGATCTTCCCGCGAGGATCGGTTCTTGTCGGACCCAGGAACACGTCGGCGAACGAGCACGGCTATCCAGACCACCAATATCACCTATCAAGACTTCTATCACCTGCGACTCAAAGCAGTGCTTTTTGTTGTGAATCATAATTTTTTGTTACTAAAGGTGGCCTAGCCGACAATATAAATTTACTTCTGAACTGACTATTTTCATGGTAATATACCACGTTTTAATTTGATCCGTTATTCATTTCCACTCTTATATCTAACCTGAAATTACTTTACATGTAATCCAATTAAACGTACCTAATTATTTATTAATTTGAAAGTAAATTAATACATGCTTGTCTTATAAGAGAGTCGGGATTTCAAAACTGGGGCATCACTAAGCTGAGATCTCTCGAGGGAGTAAACAACAAGAAAGGAATAATGTAGGCCGCTTCGATAAGTCAACATAAACCCTGAATTGAGGCCTCGTGGTAGTTATATTCCCTTGATCGGACGGTTTGTATTATAATCGAAGGCAAAGGGAGCTTTCCCGGAAATAGGAAAATAGGCTTGAGGTCAGCTGGCCTTGTTTACCAATCGGCCGACCCTTGATTTTATGGAGATTAGGTCTACCTAGACGATATGGATGTGGATTGAGTGAACGGATACAAACTTGATTTTCATCTTGAAATGAATCAACAGGTTAAAAAAATAATAAGGTGTGCGCCTGGGTAGGAAAAACTGTTTATTGTTATTTTTAATCTAAGGTAGACCTCATTCTGAGAATTTTGATACCAACCGCGACCTTCTAGCGTGTGTAAATCTCTTCCTATGAATTTTTAAAGTTTCGACCGTTTATGACGTCACAGTGGGCTGGGGGGTCCCGCCCAGGCGAGAGGGGCGCGTGACGTCATAAACAGCCGAAACTTTGAAAAATCATAGAAACAGGTCTACTCACGCTAGAAGGTCGCGGTTGGTGCCAAAATTTTCAGGATGTAGTCTACTTTCGATTAAAAATCTTTAAAAAATCAAGGCGCACCAAATTTTCTGTCCACCCGCTGTTCGCCGCACTTTTCGTCACCAACGATAGACCTATTTTGATGAAATTTCGAGGATGGGCTCCATTTGGTGTCTAGTTGTGACCCAAAGTTTCGGTTTGTGTCAATCAATTCTAAGTGTTGAAAAATAAGGGTTGAAATGTTCAAAAAGCCCTAGCTGAAAAATTGTTGATATAAAAGTGTTGTTTCTGATTTATTATTTTCATAATGAACCTTTGGAATCGACCAAGAAAATTTTGTTTAACCACCCCCCCCCCTCAAAATTGGATGGTTTACGTTTCAAGGTACGTAGATTCCAAAAATCGAATAAAAATTTGGCCGTCCGTCCACCGTCCAGCGTAAGCGGCACTTTCCCCACTTAACATTGACCGATTTTGATGAAATTTGGTATGTAGGCTCCATTCGGGGTCTAGTTGTGCCCCGAAGCTTTTGGTTGATGTAGGTCACTTCTACGGGTTGAAAAATATTGGGTGTTCTTTGCATACGAGTGATTTATATGGAAAAATAATAAACCTTTGTGTACTAATTTGCAGCGTTTTTCTCTAGTAGTACAATCGAGTGAAGGGTGGAATATTATGGCATACAACTCTGCTGTCAATATCGAACAGATTTTCGCCAATGAAAGTTTATATAGGTACGTTACGGCAGCTTGAAACTGCAGATTCCTCTCCATGTGATGACTTCGATCCATCACAATATACCATATGACAAGGAACAAATCCAATTTCAGTGTGAATTGCATTAGAATGTTCACTGACAGTAACGGGCCAAATCTCTTTTCAAATTTCAGCTGACCTAATATTCATTGCAGGCGAGTGTCGTATGCTGAAAAATACTAAACTGTCGTGTTGTAATTTGCCGCGTTTCTATTTTTTGGACAAAAGGTGGGAGTTTCCAGAACGATAAGACGAATTGACCCATCCAAAAGTTGAAGTTTATTCGAGTATGTGGGGAGCCGAGCGTATTAGGTTACATTCTTGCTATGTAGAATAGACGTTAATAACGACTTGCGTCTCCATGCACC
Organism: Apolygus lucorum; assembly: GCA_009739505.2. Classification (NCBI taxonomy): domain Eukaryota; kingdom Metazoa; phylum Arthropoda; class Insecta; order Hemiptera; family Miridae; genus Apolygus; species Apolygus lucorum. The sequence goes on along the minus strand of CM019183.2, from coordinate 47,833,082 downwards.
GCCTCGAGGGATTCCGAATGAACTCTGACGGCAGTTTTGTGAATCGGAACTTAGATAACAGTGATAAATGTTTGATTATTAATTTTTGTTGTGTCGTCCGTTTGCGATTTGTGCTGTCCCGTTTCAAATAATTCCGTCTTCTCATTGCTGTATTCATCCGGCTCGTTCTCTGATTTCTTTCTGGCTCGCTGTTCTGTGCAAGTGAAATAAGGGTCACTTATTGCTCGGCATGAGTCGTACAATCTCAACTTCAGTCGTAGAATCCCAGTTTCAGTTACGTGAGTTTAACACCCCGTATAGAAAATAGTAAATCGTTGTGCGATACTTTTCACCCTTCTTACATCATGAATCTTCAGTCGAAATTTACTGAATTGATTGAATTTTTAATCAACTAGTTTAAATGTTGTGATATTATACTTTGGAGGACTGTCTACCTAGTCAAATCACTAAAAATAAAGACACTTTTTTTATATTGCTTGTGTATTTGTATTATTCGTTTTCGTATTCCTACATTCTTCTAACTGTCGCTTTGCAATAATGTTATTGATGAGCAGGAGCAAATAAGGTTTGGTGTAGGTATTTATATTATCTTGTATCCTATAATACAAGACAGTGGATTGGATATTTTTGTCTTCAATAATTAAGTCCCTCCTAGCAGTAGCTCATTTAGGAAGAGCTCTCTGAATACATTCGATTGATCTGAATCAGTAATATGAAGTGATAACTAGGCTGTTACACCTGTATTAGAACGAGGGAAATAAAGAGACGTTGGGGTTACAGAGAAGAAATTTAGACAAACTTGGAGAAATTTCAAAACATTTTGAAAATAAGGAAATTAATATTTATGTTGCCTCAAAACAGTACTCCTTTATTGCCGTTACTTTCCACCTACTTTCTTTTTGACATCTATTTGAACCAGAATGAATCTTCGTGATTAAATATTAGGACAGGTAGTTGAGACCTTGAGTTGGGCTTTTTTTTCTCTACCATTGATAAAATAATGATTGTACGTGGAAATATTCCAGTCTTTCGGTGCCTCATGGGAAAAATCAATAAATTTCGATTTCACCACAAAGAAAATGCTTTATCTGTTTGTTATAGAATGCAAATTGTCGTGACCATTATCCCATTCATAATCCTTGAACATTAACTTACACCCTACTTCTCATCCTCGTTCCTTTACTCATACCTAGTAATTCCCGCAAATCACATGCCTATGATTTATTTTTCTATCTCATTGATCAGTAAATAATAATACAAAAATGATCAACTCTCGCAACATCATCTCCGGTCATCATCATCCACGACTTCACCATCATAATCACTAAATGTTTGGCATAGCTCCGGTCAAGACATTAAAATTAGGAGAGTTTGAGTTGAGGTGAACTTTCTCGCAGCTCCGCAAGAGCGCATTCGGAATCCCTCAGGGCGGTGCACGGAGACGCAAGTTTAATAACGTCTATTGAAACAATTAGAAATTATGTTTGATGTGCACATGAAACATCCGACATATAATATATCGTTGACCTATTCAATCGGGTCATTGGTTGGTCTGTCGGATGTTTCATGTGCACAGCAAACATGTTTTCTAATTATTTCAATCAGGAGTCTCCAGAGGAACATCTCAAGGCAGGAGCCGTATTCTCTCCAAGCGGTTCAGAACAAAGGACTCAAAGGATTGTCGAGATCGCCCGACCTCGTCGTTGTTATTTTAGAGATAAGATCTCCTTGTCAGGAATATCGACCAGGCCCTGCACTACCGAAATGTTGCTCGAGAACTCAGTTCAGTCCCACATCCTCGCAGCTTACTAAGAGTGCTATGCCATTCGTTCACATGAAACCACTTTTCTATGTTTGGATGTCAATGTGCACAGTGAAAATCATGATACAGAGTGTAGATAACCTTTACCTAATTAAATATGAAAAATGTTTTTTTAAATATTTTTTTCAATTCGAGCATTTTTTTAGGACTGTGGTTGCTCATTTTCAGTTCTTCAAAGCAATTGGACCTACTCACATTTTTTGGAGGAATATTTGCCATGTTGAATAAATGTAATGATTCAGGGGTGACTAAAGTACAATGAAGATCTTTATGATCCCCAAATTTTTTGGAAGAAATCCCACATCGTGAACGTGGATACCTCGTTAACTAACAACTCGTTAATTCGATTTCTTCAAAGCAGGATGTTTTCAGTAAGTACTCTGAATACCTAGAATCCTTTATTGTATGTTTTGTAATTCAGCGCCATTCTGTTTGGCCAATTATTTTCCTCGATTTGTTGAATCGCGAGCCATTGGTGCAATTGTTGATCGTGGGGGTATGTGACGTCATACGAACTCCATTGTCTCTCTCTATAAACGAGCTCCACGAATTGACGGTCTTCAGAATTTTGAAATTCACGTGTTCATCGGGTCGCCATCATTCCGAAAAACGCTGCAAATTATTACACAATGGTTTATTATTTTTCTATATTGATCACTCGTCTGCAAAGCACCAACCATCCAACATGAAGAAAAACATCGATCGTATTTCGGTCAGCTAAAATTTGAACGGAGATTAGGCCTCTTTTGCGATTCACACTCGTGTTTCTGATTTATCGTACGTAAAACCTTTAAATTCTCGTAGGGAGCGAACGGTTTGTCCTACAGAGCTCAGCGTGGTCTCAAAAAATTCCCTCATTCTCAAAAAAAACCCTTAAAAGTGACCTGAATCAACCAAAATCTACGAGGCACGACTAGACCCCAAAAGGAGCCTACATACAAAATTTCATCAAAATCGGTCAATGCTAAGTGGCAAAAGTTCCGCGTACGGCGGACGGACGGCCAAATTTTTATTCGATTTTTGGATTCTACGTACCTTGAAACGTAAACCATCAAATTTTGAGGGGGAGTTAACAATTTTTTTTTCTTGGTCGATTCCAAAGATTCATTATTGAAAATAATAAACCAAAACTGCTTTCCAGATTCTATGGTCAGCTTATATCAACTACACATCAGCATCACAACGGATTTTGTGAGTATCCCGTATATTTCGCCATCCAAGTCCAACTCCCTAGCCCAACAAGGCCTATAATGGAACCTAGTTTTCTTTGTTTTCCTGTTTGCAGTTCGGCCGAAATATACGAGGAAGAAAATCCACATCAATATTCAGATTTGCATCCAAAAGACGCTAACAGTTCTGCACTTTCAATTTCCTGTAAGGAACATTCCGAGTGTTCTGTATCTACCTGGGTTCCAGGAGATAGTGCTGAACTTACTAATTAATTAATTAATTCGGAGGTTTCCCTCGATTTCCACGCCATTATTGATCCGATTGGAAGTCGATCGATTCGTCGTCATTGCTGCAGGAACCTGCAACTACTCACCTCGCCGGTTACACAACGGCCAGGACTGCAAACGGCAGTGTTGCCAAGTTGGGGGTTTCCCCCCCCCCCCAAATTTGGGTTTTTTTTCTAGACGGGGGGTTTTGGGGTTTTTTGGGGGGGTTTTTACCGACGAGTCGGGTGGATTTTGGGAGAATAAAAATGAATCAGCAATTAAAATAGTAGCAGGTAATATGTATATTCAATGGAGTGAAAAACTTCACCGAATTTACCAATGTCTATCGTGGGCTCAATGGGACTATAATTTTGGAGTTTTGGAGGAAAAACTTTGTCTACTCTTTCTCGATCTTTGATCTTTCGCAAGCACACACTGATAAATTCTTGAAGTTTATTCGTCCGTTCGCGCTCGTTACAATTAGCAAACTTGAAGTTTTGAAGAAATTGAGAAGGTTTTGGAGATGGGGGTCGAATGCGACCTCACTGTTTGACATTTTGATTTTTTGTACAAAAAGTACCCTACCTGAAGAAACTAGTTTATTTTAAAAAATGTTTTAATGTTTTTTTTTAAACCTGTATGACCTGAAACATATATCGCTAATACAATAATTGCATTGTCTTCAAGATCCACTCCGCCCTCAAATCATTATGTAATTACAATCTACTACTTAAAAAAAATTGCATTGTATTCATTGATATTTTTATTTCATCCTTTACTTTTAGGGTTTTTCTTTTTTGGGGGGATTTGGGGATTTTTCGAAGTTGGCTCAGGGGGTTTTGGTGGCCGTTTGTTGGCAACACTGGCGAACGGAGACCCGGAGTTCCATTCCCGATCACAACTTTCCGATTTTATAATTTTGAACCTATTTTTTCACATCCACTTACTGTTAACTAGAAAGGAGCTTCTTCTAGGAATTTATTTTGTTTCTTGCATTTAATTTCAACCTACTTGCAAATAAATTAAACTTACTCGAAGTTTGGGATGAGAGTCTTATTATTAAACCCTTACTCAAACGCACAGGATGCTCAAACATGCTATTCGTAGTGTTCATGTTCGTCCTTCTGAGCTGATCAGGAACGTGAGTTGGGGTATGATTGGTCCTGTTCGACAGGGAGCCCCCAAACACGACTGAGAAACTGAAACAGAATGACGGGATCATAGAAATTAAGGAACATGATTCCAAAAGGAATATCCGTTTTGGTCAAACCATTGCGACCTGAAAAACGTGCTCCAAGCCAATGATTTTATTTTTGATATATTTCTAAATTATGATAAGTAATTATTTTCGGAAAAAAACTGTAAATTAGTTTGAAATTTCAAACAAACGCGCATGGGCCGGAAAAACAAACAAACGCGCATGGGTCGGAAAAACTGTTTATTGTTATTCATAATCTAAACTGGACCTCATTCTGAGAATTTTGAAACCAAACGCGACCTTCTAGCGAAAAAATACCTTTTTCTATGATTTTTCAAAGTTTCAAATGTTTAGTTTAACAAATGTTATGTTTTTTCAAATGTCTCAGTAGGCTGGGGGGTCCCGCCAAGCGTGACGTCATAGACATTCGAAACTTTGAAAAATCATAGAAAAAGATCTATTCATCCAAAAAGAGAACAGCTGGTGTCAAAATTCTCAGGATAAGGTCTACTTCCGATTAAAAATATTAAAAAAATCAGGCGTACCCCCCATTTAGAACGAGATTTAAAATTTCAGATGTATGGATATCGTAGGTAAAATTTTTGAAACAAAATGTGGCGTTTAGTACTTTATGTAATCACACGAAGTGGATTATTCCAGTTCTTTTTGAAACTAAATGTCATTGAGTGAAAACGATGGGTATCGTAGAGTCATCAAACATCTCAAATGTCATCAAGTTTCGTTGATGTCCAGTTTCTCCAAAGAAGTTTAAGTTCGATGTCTGTTGATCGATGTTTGTGTGTTTGTTGTCTGTTCTCCGAGATATCTGGAAACTATCTACATTCAGCTGCACCAGCTTTTTTGAGCTGATGAATGAGTGCTGAACTATTTTATGCTATTTCTGTTTATTTTGACCCAGATATTTCAGTATTAGTTCGTCGACTAGTAACTAGTTAGAGCGAATGGAAGGAATCTAAAACTTCTAAAAAAATTAATTTCACGGGCTTTAGATTAAAATGTCATGCACCTACATAGGAAAAACTTGTTTCTTCTGCTTCCAACGTTTCCTCGGTGGAGGATATTTTAATTTATTTTAAAGAGTGATGGAGTGTATAGCGGCGTTGAGCTCGGAATAGCGGGTTTTTACGGTGTCGCGAGCTGTGAGGTTCTGTCCCCTCATTAGGCTGACTCGGAAAAAAGGGAGCTCCGCTAGGAAAAGCCCGTCAGAGGAATATAGTTAACGGTGCAGGAAGAAGTCGTTAGTATCAAGTGGGAACCCGGCTCCTTTTGATGAGATAAATTACTAGTTGGTCGAACTTGTCAGTAGGAGTAATCTAATACTTTTTACACGATTTTCATCACATTTAACTAAGTAGTGAAATCATCACCTGTGATCTAAATGAAAAAGACGTCTGCCATGGGGTGTGGTTCATAGCTTCCCCGTATCCATCACCCGATTGCATAGATGATTTCCGTAGCGGACCATCTACACACAAACCAGACAAACGATGGAAATGTCCTCGAATTCAGACGCAAAATGAAGAAGTAATGGCTGTTATAAGGACTTTTGCGCATGCGCAGTGGCTACTATCAGTCAAGGGGCGATGACTAACTACGTGATCAACTAACTGGGTTGTCTATATCAAAGTGTCCGATTATCTGAGTTGCCTGAATCAAAATGTCTAACTATCTGGGTTGTCTTTATCATAAAGTCCAACTTTCTGAATTTTCTGTTTCAAAACTTCCAATTGCCTGAGTTGCCAGAATCAAAATGTCCAACTATTTGGGTTGTCTATGTCAAAGTGTCCAGTTATTTGGGTTTCCTGAATCAAAACGTCTAACTAAGTAAAAGTAAGTAGTAAAGTAAACAACCATTTCAGGTTGGATTTTCGTCCGACTGCCATTCCTGGCGTCGCGGACGTCATCAGCTGTTCCTAAGGGAAGATCAGAATTTGTTCTGATGATTTCGCTCAGGGCTTCCTATTGGCCTCACCGCCTTGGGTTGGGACGAGGGGGAACTGCGACCGACTCGCCCGAAAATATGCCGCAGAGGCGGGCCTCGAACTCACGGCCCCTGCAACCGGTTCGAGTCCCAATTCCAGAGACACATGCCGTAGCTCGCTCGGTCACAGCTGACCCGCTCAAAACGTTTAACTATCTGGGTTATCTTCATCATAAAGTCCGATGATCTGGATTTTCTGTTTCAAAACGTCCAACTGTCTGAGTTACCAGAATCGAAATGTGCAATTATCTGAGTTGTCAGAATCAAAATGTCTAACTATTTGGGTTGTCTTTGTCAAAGTGTCCTATTATCATCTGGGTTTCCTGAATCAAAACGTCTAACTATATGGTTTGCTTTATCATAATGTCCAGTTATCTGGATTTTCTGTTTCAAAACATCCAATATTCTGAGTTGCCAGAATCAAAATGTCCAACCATTTGGGTTGTCTGAATCTCAAAATATCCAATAATATGGATTTCCTGTGTTTAAACGTCTAATTATCTGAGTTACCTGAATCAGAATGTCCAATTATCTGGGTTATCTGTATCATGATGTCCAATAGTTTTATCAAAATTCCCAACGCTTACATAGGGTCCCACATAAAAATATTAAATTATGCATGTTCTTCGTAAATCTATGCCCAACTTAGACCTGTATCTAAAATTTTAACGGATAAATTAATTTTAAAGTAAATATTGGTCGATTTGTCAGTGTATTTGGTTCTTTTAGACGGCCGAACCAATTTTGATAGGATTGCATCATCATCAGCAAGTTTCAGGTGTGGTATCTGAAGGTGTTTTTCATTGCAGAGTCGCTTCTTTCATCGTAAACGGAGCTGTCCTTCGCAATCTACTCACAGATCTGAAAACGCCATGCGAGGGAAGCGATCATTTGGAATCAGATAACCTTTCTAGGATAGAGTGAGTGGCCGATGATAGAATTATCCAAAATGTGAACCGACAGTGCAGCGCACGAGTGACCATCTCAAGGTTAATTATTGTAAATTTCAGCGTTCTTCCACTGTTATATCCACTCCACTTTACTGGCCTCAGTAAAGAACCTCTCTTTTCGATTTCCTACCTCCTTAGCCGACAATGGGAAAATCACGATTCACCCTCTGAGTGGGCGCGTTCATTCGAACATTCTTCAGCAGCGTTCAACCCTCGGAAATCGCAGTTCCTCTCGACCAAAGGATTGCCAGGCCTACCACGTGGATGGAGAAGTATTGCGTTCCGAGGAGCGAGGATATTGCCAGCTGTCGGAGATCGAGTTTGAATTCAATCTGCTCACACTTTATTTGCTCATCAGTAAGGCCCTTCTTTTTTATTGGGGAAACGGGATGATTGAAGTTTCGAAGGTCCTCACCGCTATTTTTTGTCGAATCGGCACACGGTCAGATTGATTTATGTTTCGCTGAAAAAAACACGCTTTCAATTATCACACTTTGATTTATTGTTTTAGACTATTGATAAAACAATAATTTATAATAGATCAAAATTTATATTCATTAAATTATTTATAATTTATTTATACAATAAAATATTATTTAAAATATTTTAACACCCTCCTCATCCAATTTTGGTTTATTATTTTCAATGCTGACTTTAATTAATTAATAAATTTCAATAATTAACAATAATAACTTAACTTTAAAGTTAACATTCTGTCCAAGAGTGTACGTGTCCAAACGACAACATTTTGAACCAGGGTCCAATCCAGTTTTCCTGATTTTTAGACGTGAATTTTTATGTTTATGGGAACCAATAAAGTCTTTCTCACACTAAACGGGTTTTTTAGGATCCAAATGAAGAGAACGTTAAAAACGAGTGTTTTTTAAAAATCTCTCTCTCTAAAAGACATCATTTTAAATCCCAATTGAGTCCAATTATTTCCTCATACTTTTTTTACTTAATAAACGGCTTTTCACAGTAATATGGGACCCCTAGAAATCTGATCTAGTTTTCCTAATTTTTGAACAGGAACTATTATATTAATGGGAACCAATGTAGTCTTTTTATACTAAGCTGTGTTTTTTAAGATCCAAACGGGTTTCTATACGAGAACGTTAAACGAGTGTTTTCAAAGATGTCTCAAAACGACATCATCTTAAACCCGAATCGAGTCCAAGTATTTCCTAATCAAGTTTTTCTACTTTCCAAACGGTTTTTCATAGTAATAGAAATCCAAATAAGTAATATGGGACAATGTTAGAAATCCAATCCAGTTTTTTTAATTTTTAAACCAGAATTTTTACGTTAATGTGGAAACCAATCGAGTCTTCTTAACACACAAAACGGGTTTTTAAGATCTAAACGGTTTTCTCTGAAAAATGTGTTTTTAAAAAATGTTTCTAGATGACTACATTTAAACCCCAAACAAGTGTTATTGTTCCCTAATCATATTAGCATGGAACATGCTTTAGCCATCACCTAAATGGGCAAAAGCGTGACGAAACCGTGGAACGAAAGTAGCGCGGGATTGTGTAATAATTTTCACTTACAACCGACCCGTTTTGATGGAAATATGACGCCTTCAGTTGTCATCCCACGGAAATCGTTCGCCATTTGTTGAAAAGCCACCAATTTATGCGTGATTAAAATACTGCCAAAACAGCTGTAAATATGTACGAAGCTGAAATATACCTCTGATTTAAAAGAACTGTAAACAACATTCGCGATATAAACCGACATCGATTTAGTGGTTTATATTGATGATGTTGGTTGGCTTGGTTTTTGTTTATTGTTTTCAATAATGAATCTTTGAAATCGAACAAGAAGAAACATTTTTAACCCCCCCCCCCCCTCAAAATTTGTCGGTTTACGTTTCAAGATAAGTAGAATCCAAAAATCCAAAAATGGACTCCATTTGGGGTCTAGTTGTACCCTAAAGATTTTGGTTGATATAGGTTATTTCTGAGGTTTGTAGGACAAACCGTTCGCTCCCTACGATAATTTAAGGCCTAATCTCCGTTCACTTTTAGCTGACCGAGATACGATCGATATTTTTCTTCAAATAGGTTAGTGTTAACAATGGCAGAGGCGTCTCCTTTGCAGACGAGTGAACAACATAGAAAAATAATAAACCTTTGTGTAATAATTTCCAGCTTTTTACGAATGTAATCAGAGGTTCTTGAATCCTAAGCGAGATTTCGTTATGAACGCGGGCTTTTAGTTGAGATACGTTCTTCGACGCTTTAGATGTTTTCGATTTCTTAATAATAAGAATACTTTTGTTGTGATTACACGGCTAGAGTATGTTCCATGTTTCTTGAATTTTAGCCGAAGGCTGTTAGCAGTAATCATCCGGGGGTTTTTCCTGGCCAAGTTTTTCTATTTTTAACGTGTTATTATGGAATTTAAGGAACTCATGAAGAGCCAAGAGAGTTTTCCTAATTTTTAAACGGGGTTTAAAAGTAATAAGAAAACCCGTTAGCAATCCAACTTACTGTTCATTTTTCGGTCACTAAGAACCTTCAATAAGCCCACGCAATGTCTAAATAGTTAGCGCGTCTACCTCTAGGCATTCACACCTACGAAGGCGCTTTTTCATAATATTCCACACTCGTCTTTCCTCTCTTTGGCATTTCAAAATATTCCTTCTTTTTTATAGTTTTATAATTCTTGAAGATGTCGTAATTCCGAGAACTCCCCCGCTTCGGGGCTGATTAACGCCTCAAACTATTCCCTTCATGAAATCCACCTTTTTTCGGGTATATAAGAACTCGATCCTACAGCCTCGACAGTTCAGTTTCAACGTCAACTAACTACCACCATCATGGCTTTTTCAAAAATCGTCGTGAGTACACTTCAATCTGTCGTAATGAACGCTACCTACGATTTTTTCCCATCGCTACTTCAAGTTGTGTCGAACATTGGTGGTCATTTTATCTTTCTCACGGTTGGAATCACATAGTGGTACTTGGTGAAAGAATGATTGTCTATTATTCAATCAACTCAATCGTGTTGAAGTTCAGATTGTTTAAGGTTGCGCTTCCTACTCTACCATGGTAGTAGGAACACTGTTTTCACTTTTCATTATTGAAAGAAAATATTTTTCCAAAATCAATATTTCCACTCGCGTTTTACGTTTTAGACCTTCCTGGACAATTTTGGTTCCGTGTCTGTTTGTGTCTCAGTGTCTGATTGTCTGTCTGCCATGGGCGAAACGGTAAACATTTACAGTCAGATGTCGATGAAATTCTCACGGATTCGGCGGGTTGTCGTGTGAAATGTCCCTTATGAGAATCATCGCCCCAGAACGATAGTAGCCACTGCGCATGGGCAAACGCGAATTCCTTGTAACAGCCATAACTTCTTCATTTTCCATTCAAATTCGATGAAATTTATAGTGTTCGTGCGAATTGGCGTAAAGATAGTTTCCTATGACAATCATCAGTTGGTTCGTGCTCTAGATGTTGAACACTCTGGATTTTCGAACAAATTCCACGATTATAATTGACTGTCCACCCATTTCCCTAATTTCGACTGGTCCTTTTTTATCTATTTTAATTCTTCTAAAAGACGAACAGAATAACGAAGGAAAAAAAGGAGAAGAAAACTAACATAAATGGCCAGCAAATTTTCAAGTAGGTATAAGGAAGAGCAACTGATCAATGCAATAGGGTGTGCGCCTGGGTAGGAAAAACTGTTTATTGTTATTTTTTATCTAAGGTAGACCTCATTCTGAGAATTTTGGCACAAACCGCGACCTTCTAGTGTGAGTAGATCTGTTTCTATGAATTTTTAAAGTTTCGACCGTTTATGACGTCACAATGGGCCGGGGGGTCCCGCCCAGGCGGGAGGGGCGCATGACGTCATAAACGGTCGAAACTTTGAAAAATCATAGAGACAGGTCTACTCACGCTAGAAGGTCGCTGTTGGTGCCAAAATTCTCAGGATGTTGTCTACTTTCGATTAAAAATCTAAAAAAAATCAAGGCGCACCCCCCATTCGATCGATGCTGATCAAGTGTGAGGTTCGAGGTTTACATAATGCACATCAATAGGAGAATATATTTGAATAATTTATAATATCATATAATTATTATTAGGTATAATGTATTTTAACAAGCAAACCAATTCCCTGTTGTCGGAGTTGCTATCAATGTGTTGCATATGATGTTCAACTAGTAGATCTTGATGTTCAGAGACTATGTTCAAAGTTATAATCTACGTACCGTATTGGGGAATCCGTCGTAGCCAGCAAGTCGCGTACAGGAGGCGAGCGCTTTCGATGTAAGGACATCATCTTCAGGCCGTCGTGGGAGTCCTCGACACATTGATAGCGCTCGCCTCCTGTACGCGACTTGCTGGTAACGACGGATTCTCCAATACGGTACGTAGATAATAATTATATTTCTATAACTAGCGGAACTAACCCCATTCATTAATACCAATATTTATGTTCAAAGTGTTCAGCTGCTGGGAAATTTGACTTTTTTTTCAGTTAAAACGTACCTACCACCATAACAGTCGGTAAAATCTGTTAGTTTCCTTTATTCCGAACAGTTCTCTAGTGATGTAGGCCCCGATTGAAAAAAACGTCTTCCAAGTGGGTGTGGCACATAGCTGGCACATAACATTACCCGATTGTGTATGTGATCCGATGCATAGTAGTTAATCTCAAAACATCAATCTCTAAGTACCTTCCACTACCCTCATAGGGGACCATCTACACGCCAATCTGAACAATCCTGAGAAATTCCGTCGAAATCGGATGGAAAATGTAGAATTATGGATTTTACAAGGAATTGACGTTTGCGCATACGCAGTAGTTACCATCAGTCTGGGGGCAATGATTTTCATAGGGGACCATTTGCAACCGAATTCGCATATTCCCTGAAAATTTCATCGAAATCAGATGAGAAATGTAGAAGTTATGGCTGTTACAAGGAATTCACGTTTGCACATGCGCAGCAACTACTATTCGTTCGGGGGTGATGATTTTCATGGGGGACTGTCTATACGTCAATTCAAACAATTCTGGAAAATTTCATCCAATTCGGATGAAAAATGTAAGTGCTATGGCTGTTACAAGGATTTTACGTTTGCACATGTGCAGAGGCTACCGTCAATTTTGAGGCTATGATTTTCATTGGAGACCATTTATACCTTATCCACATAATTCCTGAAAATTTCATCGAAATCGAATAGAAAATTTGGAAGTTAAGGCTGTTACAAGGAATTCGCGTTTTCGTATGCGGGTGATGATTTTCTAAGGGATTTTACTTTCTTTTACTTAGATTTACTTTCTTAGGGGTTTTACTTTCTTTTACTTAGATTCACTTTCTTACTCGCCAAACCACACAATCTCTGAAAATTTCATCGAAATCGGAAGAGTATTGTAGAAGTTATGGCTGTGGCAAGGATTTCATGACACACAGACAGACACGGAACCAAAATCGTCCAGGAAGGTCTAAAATGTAAAATGCGAGTGGAAATTTTGATTTTAGAGTACTTTTTTTTCGACCCTGAAAATTGAAAAAAATCTGCTACCTTGGTAGAATCGGAAACAAAAAAAAAGATGGGCAGTAGGTTTCGCCCCTGCTGCGAAGGAGTCAAGACAGGAGAATACGTACTCTGTGAGTGCCCTGCTGCTGCATCTATCAGATTCCAACATTTTACCCATGTCCCGTCAGAAATTCCCCGAGAAACGCCCCTAAAACTCCTTCAATTTGCTATGAAGATGTCTCAAATCAATTCAAATGAGGAATTTATCACAATAGATCAAGGGTCTAAGTGACTTCGAGGTAGCCCCGTCATATTGAAAAAGTCCATTCATGCAGCATGAATTGATGAGCAAATTTTCAAAGAAATCTTTTTAAATATATTGATAGTTGATTGAGCTGCACAAAGGTAAGCTAGGGACGGCAGGATACCGCCGATATATCGGAGTATCGATACTTTTTTGGTATCGATACCAATATTTGTATCGATATTTTTTATGCAAAACTCAAAACGATACATTGGTATCGATACTCTTGCCTAAAATATCGGAGGTATCGATACTTTCTTGACGATATCATCGAAAATTTCGCCAAAGTAAATTGGTGAAAAAATACCAAAAAGGTCTCATAAGAGGTGTTCTTTTTTGGCCTTCCATTAATGCTGATTTAAATAAACAGAAAAAAACGCTTGCATACGAGTCTGCAACGCATTGGGACATTTTCATGTCTTTACCTATTGCTTTAAAATAAAATAGACGATTCCGGATTAATTATCTTCTACACTCACGATCATTAGTTTGTAAACAAAATATGAGAACAGTTATGCCCATAGCTCCGCTATTCGTATAGTCAATATGTTATGGAGAACATGAAAATGTCCGTTAATCGAGAGCTTTCCAACGAGTGGTGAACGATTTTTGTGGGTTAAAAACGCTGCAAATTATTACACAACGGTTTATTATTTTTATATAGATCACTCGTCTACAAAATCACCAACCATCCAATTTGAAAAAAAAAAAAAAAATGAATAAAATAAGATAAAAAAAAATATATATATATTTTTTTTTTGAATAAAAAAAAAAAACGAAATCACCAACCATCGATCGCATTTTGGTCAGCTAGAATTTGAACGGATATTAGGCCTCTTTTGCGATTCACACTCGTGTTTTGATTTATATATATATATATATTTCAATATAAACCCTTAAATTTTCGTAGGGAGCAAACGGTTTGTCCTACAGAGCTCCGCGTAATCTCAAAAAATTCTAAAAATTCCATAGAATCTTAAATTGAAGGAAAAACAATACCTTCATATCAAAATTTTTTGAGTTAGGGCGTTTTCAAAATTTCAAAATTGATTTTGGAACTCTTAGGAGTGACCTACATCAACCAAAAGCTTCGGGGCACAACTAGACCCCAAATGGAGCCTACATACCAAATTTCATCAAAATCGGTCAATGCTAAGTGGCAAAAGTGCCGCGTACGGCGGACGGCGGACGGCGTACGGCGGACGGACGGCCAAATTTTTATTCGATTTTTGGATTCTACGTACCTTGAAACGTAAACCATCAAATTTTGAGGGGGTGTTAAAATTTTTTTTTTTCTTGGTCGATTCCAAAGGTTCATTATTGAAAATAATAAACCAAAAGTGTAGAAAAGGAACAAACCTAACAACGGGGTCGTTGTAAGCGGAAATCATTATAAAGGCACTGTAACACAATTTCGTGACAGTTTTTTGTGCTATGTGCCAGGGCAAAGACATGAAAATGTCAAAAAATAAAATAAAAACAGCCTGCTGTTGAAATGTCTTGGTTCTGGACCGCAGCACAGAGCGTCAAACTTGTACTTTCGCTTAAGGGTGGTCCTCCACTGGAAGCGTTTTTGAGCGGCTAAGTGTTTTCGTCCCATAAGCTTAAAACGTATTAGAGGTCCTTCACTACAAGCTACACGAGCGACGCGACTCGCGCGTTTTGAGACGACGAACGACCAGTCTTCCCCCCACCATGCTTTCTCGGCGTGTCCCTGAAGTTGGAAGATTTGGTGATCGAAGCCTATAATAATCCTATAGTAATTTCGAAACTTCTCCGAATCTCCCTTCAGCTCGTCGTGAAGGTGGTTGAATTCACCCAAACTTTGCCTCCTTGTCAATATTGGTTTCATCCAGAATATTCGTTGTTTCCTTCTCATCCAAAGAAAATTTACGAGAGCATTATCCAGCGAAATAAGTATCTATGTCATCCATTAGGGTAGTACTTCACCAAGAATAAATGCAGTCCACTACACACCACCACAGACTTGGCGCGACTAGTCGCCTCGCGGAAGTCGCCTGTGATCGCCTTGCCGCTTGAATACGCCTCCAGTGGAGGGCCAACCTGAATGTTCAACTACTGGTGACACTAACCCAATCTGATTTCGATACAAATTTCCAGGGACTGTAGGAATCCAGATTTCCGGATTATGGTGGATGATAATTTCACGTGTTTTAACATCCCTGATGTGATTTTAGGTGTTCGCTCTGCTGGTTGCTGTCGCGTGTGCTCAGGACGATAGCTTCACCAAGGACAACAGGAAAGCAGTCAATGACGGTGCGTACCTGTGACCCCTACATGAACTTGTACTTTCTAATTTACACGTAAATAATGTCAATGATGTAATAATAGAAGTTATTATCAACCGAGCAGGATCAGGTCATGTACATTTGTTTCGAAGCATAGCAAATGCTTGTGTTTTAAGAATTTTCTTTGTTTTTATCGTAAAAACTTCACATTCAGGATTTTATCACTTCTCTGATGATACAATTTTTACCCGTAACCTCATCTCCCTGAGGAGGGAGAACTTCGAGTTATTCCAAAAATGAACCAGTCCCGCCCCGCGTGTAGAAAAGGGTTAATTAATTTTCCAATTAGTTTGGAATCTATATTATGTATTTTTTGGAAAACATTTGATATTTATATGAAATGTGAAAAAAAAAAAAAAAAAAAAATTGTTGGAAACCTCCATGCACACAATTGTGTGCAGTAGGTGATATAAATAGGTATTTTCGATGGATTTACAACCAATTTCAAAATTATCGAATTTCCAAAATTATACGTACATTTCTTTCAGGATTTGGAGGGCCTGGCGGACCTGGAGGCTTCGGCGGCTACAACGGCTACAGTGGCATCAACAGGGCTGGCTACGGTGGCTACAACAACGGCTACAACCAGTTTGGCTACAATCAGAACCCCTACGGCCAAAACCCCTACGGCCAGAATCCCTTCGGCCAGAACCCCTACGGCCAAAACCCTTACGGCCAGAACCCCTACGGAAACCGTTTCGGAGGTCCAGGAGCTTTCTAGACACATCTCGGTAGACGAATTTCAAATAAACGTTTGAACAAGCAAATTCCATTTGTGCTTTTTGACGATTTCCTTTCATGTTTCCATTCGTTGTCTAGTTTGAATGTTTTTCGAAATTCACAAAAATGAATAAGTATTTTTGGAAATGTTGTACAATACGATGGTTACACAATCGTGCAGTTGGGATCGGGTTTATTATATTTATGATAATTAATAATAAGGCGATTACTGTGGCGATGTAAGATGAAAAACGCTGCAAATCATTGCCCAAAGGTTTGTTATTCTCTCTATAGATCACCCTTATGTATAGATCACTGGTTCTCCATCAATAGCACCTACCACCATCTGTATTCTTCCTTGACCTTCCCTCTCAAATTTCAGCTTCCTGCGTTCATTAGGATTGAAAATGGCTTCGGAGCTCACTCAGCTGATCAGTGATTTGAAGAGTGAAGAAGTTCCTTTCGAGAAGATCTTCTTAACTCTTCAGATCACTGATCAGCTGAGTGAGCTCCGAAGCCATTTGAAGAGCTTTGAAAGCTTTCAAAGCTTTGAAATCCATGATCTAAGATACCTAGGTGCCAGTCTACGATACTTCAGTGCAATACTACGATACTCTGGTGCCATTCTGGCACCAAAGCGGGAATACGTCGTAACGTTTATCATTCATCCATTAGTTTTGGTAGGCAGTCCGTCGAAGTTCACATCTGGATTAAAGGTGAAACACACACACAAAAAAAGCAGTTTATTGTGCCCTGGCACTATGGTGGCACCACTATTAGTTCCATGGCGGTACAGAGAATAATTCAAGAAAATCCGGAAGTATAATGAGAATCTTTCCTCAATTTCAAAGCTTGGGTAGAATTAGTAGGCTATAAAGGAACCGAAATATTGAAAAGTCGGATATTTTGTGAATATTATCCCCCCACTCGCTCCCTCCCCAGGCTAAATTTGATACTCTGGTGGAATAGTGTACAATTTGGAAAATGTTTGAGTCGAACAAAAAAAGAAACTAGCAAATATGTGGAAAGTTGAGGCCTGGGCAGAGTTTATAAGATTATGCCGGCAAACGCACGTTTTTTAGTCATTAACCCCCCCCCCCCCTTAAAAGGCAAAATTCGGAATTCCGGAGACGTAGTGCACAACTAAATATATTTCCGCGTCGAATAAAAAGAAAAACAACGAAAATTGGTTGAAATTGAAGCCTGGGCAGACCACACGAGATTATGCCCGGAAACCCACGTTTTTCGAGCATTAAACCCCCCTTTCCCCCTTTCTTAAAAGGCAAAATTCAAAATTCCGGCGCCGTAGTGCACAATTAGATAGTTTCCCGCGTCGAATAAAAAAAGAACCACGAAAATCGGTTGAAAACTAAGGCCTGTGCAGACGACACAACTATGGTTTTTCTCGCGGATTTGGATACAGAATGGTATAAAACGGATTAGTGTGTGGTTATTTTTTTCGTGTTGAGTGTTGTCCAACTTTACCCCAGATCGATAGCATAAGGACGTCCAAGTCTTACTGTGGGACGTCCTAAAAAAGATCACTGAACTTCCTCATCATTATCCCATAAAATTCAAATAATGATAATTTATTTGAATCACAACAGATACAATAAATTATAGGCACAAGTTAAGTTCTCTGAAACAACAAGAGTCATTCAACATTTCAAGGACAAGTTTTGGTTATTTTCTGGGTGATTAAGTAATTGAATCTGTCGTTGGAACCCCTTACTTAGAAGGCAACATTAGTGATATCGGATGGGGGAAGAGCGTAGGCAGAGTAAGTATCTGTATTGGAGGTTTTTGATGTTTCTACGATCGATTTTTGGATTCTACGTACCTTGAACCGTAAACCAATACATTTTGATGGGGTTAAAATTGTTTTTTCTCGGTGGATTCCAAAGGTTCATAATTTAAAATAATAAACCAATAGAAAACCATATAAAGATCACGGAAGCTTCTCATAACGAAAAGCATTTTTTATGGTGGTAAATGGCCCATAAACAAATCGATCTCTGGATTTGCTTATCATCAATTAGAGATTTTGCTGCAAAGAACCGAACAGTACCGGCAGATTTCACTAACCGTTGACTTTCAGATGGGTTTCAGGAGAGGGTAAAATTCACCCTTTGGGATTAGATTAGTAGATTTGCTAGTCCTTTCAGTGGATTATCTCGGTTTCCAGGGTGAAAAGTGTATCCATAAGTAGGTAGGTATTACAGAAGAAGGTGTCAGTAATTGGAGAAACTAACTGAGACTGACGACTCACTGTTTAGAATAGGATTCGTACAGGAAATGTGCGCGGCGAACCGACGTAAAATTTACGATTTCAGAACGGCAGCCCCCGACTCGACTGAAGAACCACAATTAGCTACTGGTGAACTACGAACGTGCTGTTCATTATGAATGCTTCACTTCCCCTTCTAGTTTCACTTGTTCGAGAATAATCTCGAAGTGAGGCCTCTCTTCAGACTGCTTAGGCTCAGTAGTACTCAAGAGTACTCAGTAAGAAAGCATCTGCAGTGAGAAAATAATCAGATCAAGATGAATTGGACGGAATAGATTCCAATACTAAATTCCAAAGTCCTTGTCCAACTTTCTCGCTATTAAAATTTTCAATAAACGTTTTTCTCTTCCTTTTTCATATACTAACTAAGAACTCCTTAGAAATTCTCAGAGTTTCCCTTTGAATTTAAAACTAATATCTACAGCAAATTATATCGTGTAGGATAACACAAATGAGAATATTTTCAAAGAATTGTTTACCCATTTTTGAATCTCTTTTGATGTTTTTTGGTTTATTATTTTCAATAATGGCCTCTGGTTTTGACCAAAAAAAAAGTCAACCCCCCTAAAAATTCGTTGAAAAAAATATTGCCGTCCGCCGTACGCAGCATTTTTGCTTCCGAGTCTACCAAGGTAGCGGAAGCTTTGTTTTCTCTTTTCGAAGTCGAAAAAAAAAGTTCTCCAAAATCAAAATTTTCACTCGCGTTTTGCGTTTTAGACCTTTCTGAACAATTTTGGTTCAGTGTCTGTGTGTCTGTGTGTCTGTGTGTCTGTCTGTCTGTCTGTCTGTCTGTCATGAATTCCTTGTAACGCGCATAACTATACAAAGTTATTGGCCGATTTCTATGAAATTTTCAGGGATTGTGCGGGTTGGTGTGTAGACGGTCCCCTATGAAAATCATTATCCCCGGACTGATAGAAGCGACTGCGCATGCGCAAACGTGAATTTCCTTGTAACAGCCGTAACTTCCACATTTTCCATCCGATTTAAATGATATTTTCAGGGATGTTACAGATTAGTGATTGGATGGTACCCTATGAAAATCATCACTTTCGGACTGATAGTAGCCACTGCGCATGCGCAAACGTGAATTTCCTTGTAACGGCCATAACTTCCACTTTTTCTACCCGATTTCGATGAAATTTTCAGGGATTATGCGGATTAGGTTGTAGATGGTCCCCAATGAAGATCACCACCTTCCACTTTTTCTACCCGATTTCGATGAAATTTTCAGGGATTATGCGGATTAGGTTGTAGATGGTCCCCTATGAAAATCACCACCTGCGGACTGATAGTAGCCACTGCGCATGCGCAAACGTGAATTCCTTGTAACGGCCATAACTTCTACATTTCCCATCCGATTTCAATGAAATTTTCAGGGATGTTACAGATTAACTTGTTTTGATGTTTTGAGATTAACTACTATGCATCGGATCATCTATACAATCGGGTTATGGATACGAGGAAGCTATGTGCCACACCCACTTGGCAGACTTTTTTTAGTTCCCGCGGACCGATTTTGATGAAATTTGGTTAATAGGCTCCATTTGGGGTCTAGTCGTGTCCCTAAACTTTTGGTTTGTTCCAGCCAATTCAAAGGGTTGAAAAATAAGGGCTGAAATTTTCAAAACGCCCCAGCTCAAAAAATTTTGAAATGAAGGTATCATTTTTTCATCGATTTTGATTAGTATCAAATGTTCAGAATCAAATGAGACCATCCAGAGCTTTGTAGGTCTGCTCCCTACGAGAACTTAAGGGTTGATCTTGCGATAAATCAGAATCACGAGTGTGAATCGCAAAAAGGTTTATTCTTCGTTCAGATTTTAGTTCACCAAAATGCGATCGTTTCTCGTTCTTCTTCGAGTTGTACTCAGTTGTGCGTCCACAGTCACCAGTAATTGAATTTTACAATGAAAGCACCTACAACTCGAATGGAGTGAAGTGCTTATTTATTCGGAATACACTTGATTGTGAAGCGATAATAATTATGATTGGGAGGTAGTGGCAAAGCCATATCTGTGTTCTTTGCAGGCGAGTGATCTAAACAGAAAAATAATAATCATTGTGTAATAATTTTGCAGGTTTTTTTTTCATCAAAACATAGGTAGACATCCTTTTAGGAAAATATACGGTGGTTTTGAGTTATATCGTTCTGTTAAATAAGTTGAACAAAGCATTTTCGACCAAAAAACCTCAGGAATAGTTATTAAGTACTACTTAATATTACTGAAATTCGGGATGTCACAATTTTAGACCCCTTTTCCAAGACGAATAATTCAGACATGTGGCAAGTGAGAGCACAAACGTCAGAACTTTACATTTAGAAGGCACCACCTGAACTATGGGGAAACCCTAGTTTGAGGTGAGCGAATACGCGGATGATCCAAAATGGTAGAACCTGAAACTTTAGCAGAAGCTCAAGAATGACAGCCCGAATTTGAGCAGTCGAATGAACGTTTGTGATTTAAGTGAATTATTAATTTCCGATCGAAGAATTTGGTTAAAAGTCTCTTTGGGGTATCCAGGGATAGTAGTTACGTAATTATGTTGATGATCTGAAGGCAAACTTTTAAAAAACCAAAACTTTTTTTTTTTTTTATTAATTTAGTTTTAGTTTATCAATCTCAATATTGTCTCAAAATCGTCTCGAAATTGTCTTGAAATCGACTAAGAAAACTATTTTTTAAATCCCCCTCGTGATTTATTGGTTTACGTTTCAAGTTACGTAGAATCCGAAAAACGAATGAAAATGTTGAAGTTTTCATTAATCATGAATAAATTTTGAAGGAATTTGGTAAAGCCATTTAGGGTCTAGCTAGGCCCCGGAGCTCTTGGTTGACGCCAGTCACAGTTGAAAAAGAAGGGCCGACATTTTAAAAACGCCCTAGCTCCGAAACTTCTGATATAAAGGTATTGTTCTTTGATCAATTTTTAAAAAGTACTGATTTTTTTTTTAAATCAAATGAGACTATCCAGAGCTCTGTAGGGCCATGCGTACACTACCTATGAGATCTTAAGTGATGGACTTAGGATAAATTGAGTGTGTGAATCGCAAAAGTGGCCTAATCTCCGTTCAAATGTTAGCTGACCAAAATGCGATCGTTGTTTGTTGCTTTGAATGGTACTCAGTTTTGCGTCCACATCAACTAGTGTAAAATTTTCTAATGGAGACACCCACAACTTTTTTTTCCAATTTTAACTTGATTTTGAAGCGAAAATAGACAATGGCAAAGGTGTGTTCTTTTCAGGCGAGTGATCTGTACAGAAAAATAGTAAACCTTTGTGTAACAATTTGCAGCGTTTTTGTTGTTTTTTTACGTACTTTTTTTACGTACAAAATATGATTATTCCTATCAAACACATGAGACAGCTCAATGGAGAAGCCTCATTCCTTACAATGTCCACCAGTAAGTGATAACCATTCACCATCTTCAGAGTAGGTACTCAACAACATTCATACTTACTCTTCTTCTCGGACTCAAAGACAATCTTTCTTTGAAGCTGTATATTTTAAAAACGCCAGTGTTCTACTGTCGCTATTGAAAACTTTTTTGAATCAACAAGCAAAAAGTTCATTGCCAAGTCGCCTATCGAAAGGTCGTCTCCAGTTTCTGGCGATGGAAACAATTGCTTCTCGCACTGCAGCCTCTCGCCGAAAAAGGGGTCCCCAAAATAATGATGGGTGCTCATTATTAGCTACATCTCCCAGGAGATCAGCCCCACCCTGCAATCACTCGAGACACCCTCGGTAATCCTATAAAAGCGCAATTTTTATTGAAAAAAGACAGTTCACCTTCCGACTCGACTGTGCAGTGGAAAGATGTCTTCCCTCAAATCCATGGTAGGTTCCTCCAAGCTCAAAACTGAACTACATGATTGAAAAAAAATGTTTTCCAAAATCCAAATTTCCGCTCGCGATTTACGTTTCAGACCTTCCTGAACAATTTTAGTTCCGTGTCTGTCATGGAATCCTGTTTTTAACGGGCAAACTATACGATGTCACTGTCCAGTTTCAATAAAATTTTTAAGGATTGTGGGAGTTGGCGTGCAGATGGCTCCCTATGAAAATCATCATCCCAGGATTAATAACGTAGGCTCTGTGCAAACGTAGAATCCTTGTAACAACCATAACACTTACAATTTCCATCCGAATTTGATGAAATCTTCTGGAATAATTCAGATTGCTCTGTGGGTGGTCCCTTACGAAAATAATGGCTCCCAGATTGTTGTAAACTCCGCGTATGCGCAAACGTAAAATCCTTCTACGAGCGGTAACTTATTATTTATTAGTAACAAATTGATGTTTGCATCCACAATTTGGTTATTTCCATAATCCCCTATCGTCACTGAAATCCTCCTTTCTTCCCCCATCTTATTCAGTGAAATTCACTTTTCAATCTGTTACAATATTTTCTTAGGTCAACATACCTAGGCCCCTATAAGTATCATAATTTAATTTAATTTTCTCAAATTATTACCTAGTTGTCTAGTTTAAATTATGTATTATGTTGATTGTAAAATGGGCGTGCCCCTAAATAAATAAACAAAACGGGCTAATCCCCAATTACGTAATTCAGAAAATTTAAAACTAACTTTGTAACTTCTACATCTTCCTCCCGAATTCGATGAAGATTCCAGGTATTGTTTGGGTCTACGAGAAGTGGTCTCTCCTAAGGGGAAAGTTCAAGATTAACATTTCGATATTAGCTACTATACAATTAGGTTATGGATAGGAGGAAGCTATGTGCCACATCCACTTGGCTGAAGTTTTCTTTTTGGCGTGACTTTTACTCTGCGGTGTCTACCAACTTTATTCCATTCGAGGCGTTTGGGATCAAAAGCGGACAAGTCCACGGTACTAAATTCTACAGGAAAGGCCAGAGTACGTGAGTAGGTGAGCCCTCAATTTATCCCTCAAATTTTGGACCGATTCAACTTGTCTTTGTCTAGATATGGCCAAAAAACAAAATTTTCTATCTGATTTTAAAATGGAAAATGCCGTTTATACGTTTCAAACCCCCTGGATCAGTAGTTATTTCTCTTCCAGTTATCGAAACCTAAAGTACATAAATTTCCAACCCCCATGTTCAATTTTCATCAATTTGAACTATTTTCTCACCATATGGATCTGTTTCGCTCCAAAAGATACTTTAAATCATTTTCCAACTCTCGAGTTCTGTTATAAACCATTTGGATCAGTTTTCTCTCCAACACTTTGAACCAGTTTCCAACTCTCTGGTTCAGTTCTGAACCATTCGGATCAGCTTCCTCTCCGGGATCAAGGTCCTTTGGATCGATTTTCCAACCTTTGGATCAGTTATAACGATTTGAATCGGCTTCCAAACGTTTAGATCAGTTTCCAATTTCCACGATCATTTTCAGCCCTTCAAATACGTTTGAAACCCTTTGGATAAGATTTTATCAATTCGGATCAGTTTCTCCTCTAACTCCTTAAACCAATAACTTTGTAACTTCTTCGTCTTCCTCCCGAATTCGACGAAGTTTCCAGGTATTGTTTTTCTTTTAGAGTAGTGGTCTCCTACGAGGAAAGTGCAAGATTGATATTTCGAGATTAGCTACTACACAATTAGGTTATGGATAGGAGGAAGCTATGTGCCACATCCACTTGGCTGACGTTTTCTTTTTGGAGTGACCTAGTATCCGTTTCTCCGTAGTGTCCACCAACTTTAGCCCATTTGAGGCGTTTGTCCACGGAACTAAATTTTACAGGAGAGACCAGAATACGTTTGGATCCACCAAATTGCATAAAATGGCAAATTTTGATCTCCCGCAAGTATACCCATTTTGTTACTGGGCGAGCCCTCAATTTATCCCTCAATTTTTGGACCGATCCAACTTGTCTTTGTCTTGATACGGCCAAAAAAAAATTGTCTATCTGATTTTAAAATTGAAAATGTCGTTTATACGTGTTTTAATCTCATTCTGCTGCAAATATAAACAGTTATCCAGTAATTACTTTACAAATATCTTTCAACAACAGTTTCGAATTATATTAAATATAATTAAGTAAAGTAAATTAAGTAATGTAAGAAGTAAATTTTACTTGCTTACAGTTAAAGTAAAGGGATCGGTGGGGGGGGGGGGGGTGGCAAGAAGGAGAAAAGCGAAGAATAAAAAATACTAGTTGGAAATTTGACTTATCTACCTACTTAAAACATTATGAATAATGATATGAAATTTCTGAGTTTTTAAAATTGAAAATCGATTTGTTTTTAGTTCATTTTTTAATCAAATTGCTACGTTGAATTTGAATTTTTCAGGATCTTCGTATCTTTTTCAGGAAGTGATCCGGTTTTGATCCTCAACGCCTCATTATTTGTCATTTTTCACTTTCAAATTAAGAAGGAGGGAAAGCGTGATAATATCTGTTGCTAGACATGCGGAGAACTTCTCGGATTCTAAAAATCCAATATACATTATTTCGCTCCTTGTACGGGCGTATCGACTCACGAAGAAGATGCGCCAATAAATTTGTATTGAAAATTACCTCAACAAAGCTTCACTTCCCCTCAGCTTGCGATCTCATATAACTAAAACCACGAGGGTGCAGCCTCAACTCGAAATACAAGATAGACGGGTGTTCTGACTCCACTTTGGCTAATAAGACTTTTGTTACCGGAACTGTTGGATTAAACTTACATTCTCGACTCTATCCTTCACATAAGCCACAATGAGATATGTTGGAAAAAAAAACAATAATTATTTGGTCAACAATGGACATTTTGCCACTTCAATTCTAAACAATAGAAATTTTTAAAAAATAGAAGAATAAAATAAAATAAGATAATACAAAATAAAGATGAACATTTTTTTTTTGATTTTGATATTTTTTTAACTTAACCGAAGTGATGTTGAATGTTTCAGGTGATTCTCGCAGCGATGATATCAGCTGTTGTGAGAGGAGAAGACAAAACTAGAGAGAAGAAAGGCGTCTTCGGTTTGGGTATGTTGGAATCAAAATCAGATTTTAATCAAAATTCGCAATCAAACTATTTCAATTAAACTCAAATAAACTTAATCAATTAAACGATTTGGATCAGTTCCTTCTCCAACGCCTTAGATAAGTTCCCAACAATTAGGATCAAGTTTTAGCCCTTTGAATCGATTTTTCAATCCTCTGAATCAATTTATAACCAAATAAATCAGTTATTAACGCTTTGAAATATTTCTCATTCGACTCATCGGATCAGTTTTGAATCATTCGTATAAGTTTCCAACAATTTGAACTAGTTTCTAATTTGGATACATGTTTAGCTCTTTAGATCCACTTCAAACCTTCTGAATCATGAATTTTCAACGATTTGCACCAGTTTCTAACCAGTTCGATCAGTTACCCCTCGACCACTTTAAATCAGTGTTTTATACCACTTGGACATATGTTTAGCTCATTAGATCCGTTTGAAACCCCCTGGATCAGTAGTTATTCCTCTTCCAGCTCTTTCCCTTCCAGTTTCCAACACTTGAAGTACACGAATTTTCAACCCTCAGGATCAATTTTCAACAATTTTGAACTAGCTTCCCACTATATGGATCAGTATTCTCTCCAATACTATGAGTTTCCAACTGTGGTTCAGTTTTAAACCATTTGGATCAGTTTCCTCTCCGGCACTTTAGATCAAGTTTTAGCCCTTTTGATCGATTTTTCAACCTTCAGAATCAGTTTTTATTTAACCATTCAGATCAATTTTCTTCAATTTGAACTAGTTTCTAACCATTTGAATCACATTTCTCTCTAACAATTTAAATAAGTTTCCAAATCTCCGGATCAGGTTTGAAAGAATGTGATTAATTTCTTCTCCAACGCTTTAGATGAGTTTCTAACAATTTTGGATCGAGATCTAGCCATTTGGATCGATTTTCCAACACTTTTCAACCACTCGGATCAATTTTCTTCAATTTGAACTAGTTTCTAACCATTTGAATCACATTTCTCTCTAACAATTTAGATAAGTTTCCAAATCTCCGGATCAGGTTTGAACGAATTGGATCAATTTCTTCTCCAACGCTTTAAATGAGTTTCCAACAATTTGGATCGAGATCTAGCCATTTGGATCGATTTTCCAACATTTTTCAACCACTCTGATCAATTGTTAGCTGTTTGGGTTTTTTCAAACCCTCTAGATTAATTTTCAACATTTTGAACCAGTTTCTAACCATTTGAATCACATTTCTCTCTAACAATTTAGATAAGTTTCCAACTCTCTGGATCAGGTTTGAACGAATTGGATCAATTTCTTCTCCAACGCTTTAGATGAGTTTCTAACAATTTGGATCGATTTTCCAACACTTTTCAACCACTCGGATCAATTTTTAGCCGTTTGGGTTTGTTTCAAACCCTTTGGATTAATTTTCAACAATTTGAACCAGTTTCTAACCATTTGAATCACTTTTTCTCTCTAACAATTTAAATAAGTTTCCAACTCTCTGGATCAGGTTTGAACGATTTGGACCAGTTTCTTCTCCAACGCTTTAGATGAGTTTCCAACAATTTGGATCGATTTTCCAACCTTCTAATCTATTTTTTTACCATTTGGATCAATTTTTAACGATTTGAACCAGGTTAAAACCATTTGGATCAGTTTCCCTTCGAACACTTTACATCAGAGTTTCATACCACTTGGATGTAATATGTTTAGCACTTTAGATTCATTTCAAACCCCCTGGATCAGTAGTTATTCCTCTTCCAGTTATCGAAACCTAAAGTACATAAATTTCCAACCCCCAGGATAAATTTTTTAAAATTTGAACTAGTTTCCAACCACATGGACCAGTTTTCTCTCCAACACTTTAAATTAGTTTCCAACTCTGGTTCAGTTCCAAACCATTTGGATCAGTTTCCTCTCCGGCGCTTTAGATCAAGGCCCTCTGGATCGATTTTCCAACCTTCTGTATCAGTTATAACGATTTTAATCAGTTTCCAAACGTTTAGATCAGTTTCATTCCTCCACGGTCAATTTCAGCCCTTTGGGTACGTTTGAAACCCTCTGGATCGGATTTTAACCATCCGGATCAGTTTCTCCTCCAACTCCTCGAACCAGTTATCAACACTTTATGTTATTTTCCATTCACTCGGATCAGTATCCAGCTATTCGAATCAGTTCCTGAAAATTTTTATAAATTTTTAACCCGGTGGGTCAGAGTTTTTCCAACTTTTTAAACCAGTTCGCAATGTATTGAAACAGTTTGTTCACATATGAACCGGTTCTCCTACCAATATTTGGAATATTGATGAACTTGAAGCACCACTTACCACTTCAAGTACTTTCACTTGTGTCTACTTTGGTCAGTATATACGATTATAATATCGCAATCACTGTTCTTCTTGTACTAAAAGACATCAATACAGGGTTCACTTGATTCTCTACCATGGTGAATGACAATATGGTAGGTAATATATTATAATATAATAATATAATTATTATGTATATATATCTAATATTATTATGTATATATTATGTAATATTATTATTAACATATAATTAATATTATAATATTAACATTAATCCACAACTCAATATTTAATTATTTGAACGAGTTTAAGGTAGTTTTCTGATTGCTGGTTTCCAGGATACGGAAGTGCTGCTGGGGCGCTGGGCGGCAGTTACGGCGCCTTTGGCAACTACGGCGCCAACGTCAACTACGACGCTCTAGCCGCGCTCTACGGGCCCCACAACGTCGGCTACGGCGCTTTCGGCGCCCACGGAGCGAACGGCTTCGGTGGCGGTTTCGGTCACGGCGCTAACGGATTTGGTCTCGGAAGTCGGGGTGGTTTTGGTACCGGATATGGCGGTTTCGGCGCCGGCGGTTTCGGTGCTGGTGTCGGCGCCGGCGGTTACGGCGCCGGTGGTTTCGGCGCTGGTGGTCTCGGCGCCGGCTTCGGTCACGGCTGGTGATTTTCCCTGCAGTTCAGTCTCGTCGCTGTAAAATGTACAATACAATTCGATAAAATTAATGAAATTGTGATATTTTATTTCTTGTAAATTCAAAATAAACCGATTGGAAAAGGTATCGTCTCAAATTATTGAAATTTCGATTCACCTGCCATAAAAAGCGATTCGTTCTCGCATCAGTAAAATCATATTACAGAATGATCACGAATAACAAGAAATGTGTCGTAAAATATTCACCTGCGTAGTAGAATATGGACGTACCTACCTGTATCAAATTTTAGCCAGATCAAATAATTAAGAGTCACGCAGTTTTATGAGCAAGCTGTTCTCTTTTTGCTGATAATAATCATTGTATACAAGATATTAACTACAATCTTTGTATTGTTCAGTAACTGATTTCGTATTACAGTTTTATCTTTCACTTACTCTGACTTTTCTATTAGACAAGATTCTAATTTCATTCACACCAGTTAGGTTTTAGTGTAATTGTGAAGTACTTACTACTTTACTACATATTCTATAAAATGATTAAAATTATAGGTACGATTGTGAGCTTTATGGATCCGCGAGGAAACTTATTTCCAGTACGGAAACTGTTCCAAACTATAAGACTTGAGACAACTTATGGTAACCGATTCTCAGTGGCGCCGATACTGATTCTCAACAGGGAAACTGGTCCACAGTGAAAACTATTCATAAAAGTTACCAATTACGGATGACATAAACTCGTCCACTATACGGAAATTATTGATATTATATTGATATACAGTCGGTATGAAAACAGATATTCATTACGGAATCTGATTAAAACCTGCAGGAGGAATAATTTGAAAAATTAAAAATTAAAAGTAAAAAAGTAATAATTAAAATATAAAAAATGGAAACATTTTCAACAAATCAAAAAGACTTTTCCAAATTTGTTTGGTTGTTTGGACACAATTCATCCTCCTTAGCTTTTTCTTCTTTCCTTTTTAATTTTAATATACATTTTTTAATATAAAAAGATGGGATATAGATAAACCACAAAATGCAAGAATAAAAAAAAACGCTGCAAATTATTACACAAAGGTTTATTATTTTTCTGTACAGATCACTCGCCAGCAAAGAACACTGCTTTGACATTGTCATCACCCACCAACCATGTTTTCGCTTCGTAATCGAGTTTATTTAGATGAAATGAAAGCCTCACACACCATTCGAAGAAATATAGAATTTCTTCAGTTAGAAATTTGATTACTGGTTGCTAAGGGCGCAAAACTGAATACAACTCGAAGAAACGAACAGTGATCGCATTTTGTTCAGCTAACATTTGAACGGAGATTAGGCTTCTTCTGCGATTCACACTCGTGTTTCTGAATCATCATAAGTCCAACCCTTTAATTCTCGTAGGGAGCGAACAGATTGTCCTACAGAGCTCTGCGTGGTCTTTAAAAATTCCAAAAATTCAATACTTCTCAAAATTGATGAAAAAACAATACTTTTATTTCGAGAGTTTTCAAGCTAGGGCACTCGTGAACATTTCAGCTTTTAAATTTCACCCCTTAGAAGTGAAACCAAAAGCTCCAGGGCACAACTAGACCCCAAACGGAGCCCATATACCAAATTTGAACCAAATCGGTCCGGGGTTGCTAAGTAAAGTGCCGCGTACGGTGGAAGGCAGACGGACGGAACATTTTCGTTTATTATTTTCAATAATAAGCCTTTGGAATCGAGCAAGAAAAAATATTTTAACTCCCCTCAAAAATTGATGTTTTACGTTTCAAGGTAAGTAGAATCCGAAAATCGAGTAAAAAAATTTCCGTCCGTCCGCCGTACGCGGCACTTTTCTTAGCAACACTGGACCGATTTGGTTCGAATTTGGTATATGGGCTCCATTTGGGGTCTAGTTGTGCCGCGAAGCTTTTGGTTGATGTCAGTCACTTCTAAGGGATGAAAATTAAGGGTTGAAATTTTCAAGTGTGCTCTAGCTCGAAAACTCTCGAAATAAAGGTATCGTTTTTTACCAATTTTAAATAGTATTGAATTTTTAAAAATTTTTGAGACCACCCGGAGCTCTGTAGGACAAACCGTTCGTTCCCTACGAGTACTTGAAGGTTTTCCTTCGATAAAACAGAATCATGAGTGTGAATCACAAAAGAGGTCTAATCTCCCTTCAAATTTTATCTGACTAAAATTCGATCGCTGTTCATTTCTTCGATTTGTGTACAGTTTTGCCTTCTGCGTAACCAGTACTCAAATTTTCATATGAAGCTGTCTATTTTTCGAATCGAGGGTGAAGCGTTTAGTACTTTCTAATAAACTTGATTGTGAAGGTGTGAAGCCAGTATGGTGTGGTAGGTAGTACCTATCAATAGTTGGATTATTATTTTCTGTATAGATCACCCTTCTGTATAGATCACTGGTTCTCCTTCAATAGCACCTACCACCATCTGCATTCTCCCTTGACCTTCTCTCTCAAATTTCAGCTTCCTGCGTTCAATAGGGTTGAAAATGGCTTCGGAGCTCACTCAGCTGATCAGTGCTCTTCCAGGTGTCTCCAGCATTCGAGGTGATATTCTTCACTCTTCAGATTACTGATCAGCTGAGTGAGCTCCGAAGCCATTTCAACCCTATTGAACGCAGGAAGCTGAAATTTGAGAGGGAAGGTCAAGGGAGAATACAGATGGTGGTAGGTGCTATTGATGGAGAACCAGTGATCTACACAGAAGGGTGATCTATACAGAAAATAATAAACCTTTGGGCAATAATTTGCAGCGTTTTTATTCGATGTTCATATTCTACGTACCTTGAAACGTTAACCAACAAATTTTCAGGAGAGGGGAGGATTCCTCCATGTAGTAAAAATAATTTGAAGCCAACAACTCTATGCAACGGGGAAAGAGGAATAGGAATAACCTTGGATCTCATTTTAGTAAAAATGGTCAATAGGGGGTGTTGCCTCTTAAGCGACGATTTACACTACTTATAATGCCAAGTACTCACAGAAGAGTGTTTTAAATTAGCTAAGTACTTCACATCGGATTATGGATACTTCATTCATTTGTGCTTCCGAGTCTACCAAGGTAACGGAAACTTTGTTTATACTTTTCAAGCATGAAAAAATTCAAGCATGAAAAGTTTTCCAAAATCAAAATTTTCTCTCGCATTTTGCGTTTTAGACCTTCCTGAACGATTTTGGTTCCTTGTCTGTCTGCGTGTCTGTCATGAAATCTTTGTAACGGGCATAACTATACGAAGTTATTGTCCGATTTCTATGATATTTTCAGGGATTGTGCGGGTTGGTGAAAAATCATAATCCCCTACGAAAATCATCATCCCCGGACTGAAAGAAGCCACTGCACATGCGCAAACGTGAATTTCCTTGTAACGGTCATAACTTCCTCATTTTACATCCGATTTCAGTGAAATTTCCAGAGATGTTACAGATCAGTATTTACATGGCCCCCTCTGAAAATCTCCACCTTCGGACTGAAAGAAGCCACTGCACATGCGCAAACGTGAATTTCCTTGTAACGGTCATAACTTCCTCATTTTACATCCGATTTCAGTGAAATTTTCAAGGATGTTAGAGAGTCGTGTTTAGCGGGTCCCCTATGAAAATCATAGAGAATGGTGTTTCATAGTTGGATTCATTCATAGAGGGATGGTCTCTTGTAAGAATCTCAAATCCTACTCATTTCATTACTAGGCCTCAATAGCTCAGTGGTAGCGCTTGGGACTATCCCCCAGGGGTCTCGGGTTCGAATCACAGTCGAGGCTAAGTATTTTTTTTATCCAATCACATACACCCACTCACTTAATTTTTCATCCGAATTTGATGAAATTTTCTAGGATTGTCCAGATTAGCGTGTAGATGGTCCCCTATGAGGGTAGTGGTGGAAGGTACTTAGAGATTGTTGTTTTGAGATTAACTACTATGTATCGGATCATCTATATAATCGGGTTATGGATACGATGAAGCTACGTGCCACACCCACTTGGCAGACTTTTTTTCTCCATTCAAAATACTGTTCTGCGAGTAATATCATTCTGGCTCGTTTAGAATGATAATGATCCGATGCATAGTAGCTGATCTCAATTAATTACAAGATCATTAGTAGAGGACTCTTAGTTACTCTTAGTTATCCATTTCTTCATTTCTGAAAATATCATCGAAATCGAGCGGAAAACGTAGGAGTTATGGATGTCGCAATGTCTCTACGATTGTGCAAATGCGGAGACTTCTGCCGGTCCGGTGGCGATGATTTTCATAGGGGACCATCTACATGCTAACTCACACAAACCCTGAAAATCAATAACTGCAGTCATGCAACCACGCAATCAGACAGACACGCAACCAAAATTCTTCAGGAAGGCCTAAAACGTAAAACGCGAGTCAAAATTTTGAAAAGTGGAAACAAAGCTTCCTGTGTGTTACAACCTGAGTAGATTCGGAAGCCAAACGAAAAATATCAAAGTGAGCGGAGAAAACACCGAAACATTTCCGACTCACTTTCCTGGCTACTTCCAGCCTCCATCCTTGACTCCGTCGTTTTCCGCGAGTAGATGATTTTTCCGCGTTGAAAGTGTTTTTACATCGGAAAATCTCGTATTATTCGAAAGTTGGCCTTTCTCTTCCTCGAATCGGTGACAAATTACGAGATATTCATCGATCTCAAGGATGAAAGGCGCTTTTGATTCACACGTTCATCGAGTATAAAAGACTTATCCGGCACCGAAACAATCAGTTCGATTCCTCAGGACACACGAAAAGGCAACATGGCTTCCTTCAAATCTCTCGTAAGTTTCTATTCAATGCTCATTTTATTAACTATCCGTATTGTAATATTTCCAAATTGAACATTTTTCGATCACATCTGAACGTGTTCTAAGGTTCTCTACGTTCATTTCGACGATTTCCCAACCCATTTGTGTAACCAAACAAAAGTACTTCACACTACATTACTTACTCTTGGAAAACACCGGTTTCATAAATTCCAGCCTTTGAGAATCCATTACATAGGGTGTTAAACTTACTCAACTGACTATGAAAATTCTATGACTAATTTGCTACAAAAATGTCTTGCAGCTATTGTCTTTTTAACTTCTTGCTCCCAAGCTATTTTATTTTAAAGATTTCTTTTTGGCGTTTTCGACCATATGACAGTGAATTGGTTAGAAAATCAAATCAACAATGAACAGAGCTCCTACAGTTAATATATTCTTTCAATAATTCAACATTTACAAAGAATTTTTAGAGTCAAATGACACCACCCAAAGCTCTGTAGACGCAACTATTTGCTGACGAGGTTAAATAATCACCTAATTAATGAATATTTCATGATTTTTTCCCATCAATTTGATGTAGATTTGAATTTTTAGAAACGAATGAAACCACCCTGACGGTCATAGTTACGAGTTAAACGACGGGCCGCATTCCCAGCTCATATTCTTTTTAGTACATTCAAAATCACAAACGTTTTTATTGATCACCCTCACAAATTTAAGTATAAAAATAAATTGGAAGATCATTGAAATTTGGATGCATACCTACAGTAGTGAAGGCGCAATCAAGAGAAATACTAAGAGCTCATCAAAATTCAATTAGCATTGAGGTGAAAACGAAGTTTTTTATGAACCGATTTTGATGAAATTTGGTAAAAGTAATATGAAATTTAGCGGTTCAGTTGTGCCTCGAAGCTTTTGGTCGATGTTAATCACTTCTATGGGGTGATAAATAGGGGTTGTAATTTTTAAAGCGCCCTAACTCAAAAACTGATGATATAAAGGTTATTTTCTTCATCTGTTTAAAATAGAATTGAATTTTACTAACATAAAAGGACCACCCAGAGCTCTGTAGGCCAAACCGATCGCTTCCTATGAGACCTTTGAAGACTGAACTTACAACAAATCAAAAACACGAGTGTGATTTAAATAAAATAGAAATTTTCATAAATTTTTCTTTTTGGTTTCATAAATTCCAGCCTTTGAGAATCCATTACATAGGGTGTCAAACTTACTCAACTGACTATGAAAATTCTATGACTAATTTGCTACAAAAATGTCTTGCAGCTATTGTCTTTTCAACTTCTTGCTTCCAAGCTATTTTATTTTAAAGATTTCTTTTTGGCGTTTTCGACCATATGACAGTGAATTGGTTAGAAAATCAAATCAACAATGAACAGAGCTCCTACAGTTAATATATTCTTTCAATAATTCAACATTTACAAAGAATTTTTAGAGTCAAATGACACCACCCAAAGCTCTGTAGACGCAACTATTTGCTGACGAGGTTAAATAATCACCTAATTAATGAATATTTCATGATTTTTTCCCATCAATTTGATGTAGATTTGAATTTTTAGAAATGAATGAAACCACCCTGACGGTCATAGTTACGAGTGAAACGACGGGCCGCATTTCCAGCTCATTTTCCTTTTAGTACATTCAAAATCACAAACGTTTTTATTGATCACCCTTACAAATTTAAGTATAAAAATAAATTGGAAGATCATTGAAATTTGGATGCATACCTACAGTAGTGAAGGCGCAATCAAGAGAAATACTAAGAGCTCATCAAAATTCAATTAGCATTGAGGTGAAAACGAAGTTTTTTATGAACCGATTTTGATGAAATTTGGTAAAAGTAATATGAAATTTAGCGGTTCAGTTGTGCCTCGAAGCTTTTGGTCGATGTTAATCACTTCTATGGGGTGATAAATAGGGGTTGTAATTTTTAAAGCGCCCTAACTCAAAAACTGATGATATAAAGGTTATTTTCTTCATCTGTTTAAAATAGAATTGAATTTTACTAACATAAAAGGACCACCCAGAGCTCTGTAGGCCAAACCGATCGCTTCCTATGAGACCTTTGAAGACTGAACTTACAACAAATCAAAAACACGAGTGTGATTTAAATAAAAAAGAAATTTTCGCCAAATTTTTGACAAAAATAATTGTGGTACAACAATAAGGTGATTTTTTCTACCAATTCGGACCTTGAACATAAATGTCTAGTATTAAGTAAGTAAAGTAAGCAACCATTTCAGGTTGAATTTTCGTCCGACTGCCATTCTTGGCGTCGCGGACGTCATCAGCTGTCTCCCTAAGGGGAGATCAGAATTTGTTCTGATGATTTCGCTCATGGCTTCCCAAACATCACCGCCCTGGGTTGGAACGAGAGATTGCCGATCGTCTAATAGACAGAAAACTTTCTGCTGGCGACCAGACTCGAACTCGCATCCCCGCTAGACGGTTCTTATCCTATCACCGCAGTCGGGTACACTGTCCACTAGACCACCGACGCCCTCACATAAATGTCTATAGGCACCAGAAAGATGAAAAATTTGACGCCTTTACTAACGGTGCCCTTATTTTTACATTTCATGGTAAATTATGGTAGTTATGGACATTTTATTGATATAAGGTCAAAATTACACAAACAATTATACTGTAGGGTGTCTACACTTAGGTTGGGAATAACTGCAGAGTTCATATCTACAAAATATTTGCAACAAAAAATGTCTTAAAGGAATTTCGTGAGAAAGAAACTTTTATTAAACTAAATAGGTACTATAACATGAAAATCGGCATCGAAAGACAATGAAGAGGGGGCACACATTTGAATACGGGAGACAACAGACTATAGAAAGAAAGCGCATTCAATTAACTAGTTTTTATATGGTTAATTCGATTACAATCTTGCGGTAACGTTCACATCACACGCGAAGTTTGGGTTATCGGCACGACGAAGGTTTACTGTAAGATGGATGGCAGATGTAGGTAGGTAGAACGATGTCTTCCATAGTAATATGAAGTAGGTAGGTAGTAGGTACCCATGGTTAAAAGGTAAAAACGTCTGCCAAGTGGGTGTGGCACATAGCATCCTCGTATCCATAACCTGATTACATAGTAGTTATTCTCAAAACACCAATCTCTAAGTACCTTTCACTACCCTCATAGGGGACCATCTACAGGCTCTAGACAATCCTAGAAAATTTAATCAAATTCGGATGAAAAATGTAAGTGAGTACCTACCTAGTAAGAATCTGGAGGTTTGAGCAAAGCGTCAAAGGTTAAAGAGGTGATTGGATCGACAAATTACTTAGCTTGGCTGGGAATCGAACCCGGGACTCCTGGGTGGGAGTCCAATGCGCTACCTCTGAGCTATTGAGGCCTGGTGATATAATGATGGTATATAATGAGATAATGTAAGAGTAATGTAATATATAAGAGATAATGATGATGATATAATTAGGATTTGAGGTTGTGTATTGGATGCAAGGATTTTACGTTTGCACATGCGCAGAGGCTACTGTAAAGTTTGAGGCATTGATGTTCATTGGGGACCATTTTCAACCTAATTCGCGTAATCCCTGAAAATGTCATCAAAATCGGGTAGTTAGGCTGTAACCTTGGTAGACTCGGAAGCAATTAAAAAAAGTTTGCGCATGCGCAGTGGCTACTATCAGTTCGGAGATGATGGTTTTCGTAAGGGACCGTCTACACACCACCCGCACAGTCCCTGAAAATTTCATAGAAATCGGACAATAACTTCGTATAGCTATGCCCGTTATAAGGATTTCATGACAGACACACAGACACGGAACCAAAATTGTTCAGAAAGGTCTAAAACGGAAAACGCGAGCAAAAATTCTGATTTTGGAGAACTTCTTTTTTCTTCCTTGAAAAGTGAAAACGAAGCTTCCGCTACCTTGGTAGACTCGGAAGCAAAAAAAAGTGACTATGGCAAAGGTGTGGATCTATACAGAAAATAATAAACCTTTGTGTGATAATTTGCAGCGTTTCTTTGAGTTATCAAGTTTTCATTTTAGTTTTCTTAAACAATCAATAGTTTCAAGTATCACTATACCCAACGGCTATCAGATTTGGCCTAAAAGTGAATAAACAGGTGAAGATTGGACTTCCGAGAAGAAACCTCGATGTATTGAGGGTTAAATGACATAAGGTCGATCCTGCATTATAATAGTGAAGGTCCTGGGTGAGCCCCAAAAACTCACTCTCCCCTAAGTGGTATCAATCAAGGAAACGCTGTGTCAGGGAAGGCTGTGTTCTATGCTGGCGGGTGATCTGTACAGTAAAGTAATAAACCTTTGTGTAATAGTTCACAGCTTTGTACTAACACGATTCGGAATTTCCAGGTGATCTTCGCTGTTGTTTTCTGCGCAGTTTTCGCAGCAGACAAAGTGAGGGAGAAGAAAGGGTTGTACCACGGACTCGGTAAGTCATCGATATCATCCCCAGTGGATATTGACGTCATGTATTTGAATTGATCTTGTGGTAGATTCTTCTCGCATATAAGGTTACCAGGAAGAAAAATACAGGTGAATACACACAATAAACCTCCACTTCATTACCTGCGTAGGCCTTGAAAACCCTATTCAAAAAACATTATTTTGTGATATTCTTGCATTGCTCTGGTAGGTAATGTTACAATAACAAGGGCATTTAAAATACGTGCGGTGGACGAAATAAAAATGCACATCAAAATGCTCAATTTTATCACTTATTTATTCCAGTGCCTTCTTCTTTGTCAATACTAAAGCGTTATTTATTGGTAATTCGAAATGATTGGGTTTCTCTGTCAATGGAAACTACGACAGAAACTCACTCCCCTTTTGCTGAGCTTTTGATCAGTATATTACCTTCAGCAGGGCTCAAAGATAAAACTCTTAAGGAAACTCAAAATGCAATACATTGGGAGACATACTTTGTAAGAAAATGTAAACTTATCATAGTTCGCTAAATTATCCTTCAATTTGAGATCCTTTTTCTTGAGATGATGAGGAGTTGGAGAAACAGGAAGCATACCTAGCTACTATCACCTCATCACCATCAGCTATATATATAGCTGATAGATATATTTTAAAATATCGAGTATCGATACTTTAGTGTCACAAACTATCAATATTATCCAATTTTCTCAAGAAAAATATTTTTTCAACCGCTTTTAGGTATTCATTTTTCACTATTAAGAGTCCAAGCAGAGTGATTTTTTCCATGATATAAACGTTATTTGTGCATACAAAGAGTAATGAGCCAAAAGCCTCTCTACCTTCATTATGTTTGAGCCTTTATGTTGAATTTTCCACGAGAACAGTATCGATATTCGATATTTGGAAATATCGTATCCAAAGTATCGTTATCCAAAAATATCGGATATTGCAGTATCGATACTAAAATATCGAGTATCGGTACGAAAGTATCGATATTTTGAAATATCGAGTATCGATACCCATCCCCACACCAAACACACTAACTTCAAAACAACTTAGTAATTTTAACGCAATAAAAAACTGTTTCAAAATCCAAAAGTAACACAAAAATGGACACCAGAAACTTCCAAAACCGTCGCTTTCGTCTTTTTGATGTTTTCACTTGTTATATTCATCCATGCAATGAAAATAGATTCATCGAAGTAAAGTGTTTGATGGTGATGTATCCCCGTTTTGAATAAATCTCTCGTCCTTTAAAACTGATCCTTATCCTTTATCATGAAAAATCCTTTTAGTAAATTTTCAAAAAACAAAAGAAAAAGAAAACAGTCAGTTGCAAAGGCACCAAACCTTTTGGGGTCTCTTACCCCTTGAAATCAAATTAATCATGG
This sequence comes from Apolygus lucorum, assembly GCA_009739505.2. NCBI lineage: Eukaryota > Metazoa > Arthropoda > Insecta > Hemiptera > Miridae > Apolygus > Apolygus lucorum. The sequence continues at coordinate 47,794,039 of CM019183.2, read as the reverse complement.
GAGCAGGCTTATAGAATCAAAAGATTTTTGAACCAATATTTCGCTTAAAAAGAAAAATGTCTGCCAAGTGGGTGTGGCACATAGCTTCCTCGTATCCTTACCCAATTACATAGTAGTTAATCTCAAAACACCAATCTCTAAGTACCTTCCACTTCGCTCATAAGGGACTACTTTGTTGGAAAATATAGAAGTTATGGCTGATACAAGAATTTCACGTTTGCGCATGCGCGTGCATTCAAATTGGGGGCCATGATTCTCAACAAGCGGTATCTTTCGAGGAGGCGCCAACTCCCACTAAGGGCGCTGGTGGTAAAAGTAGTTTCTCGTACGTCCAATAGAGTGCTCTGATGGATGACTTACCAAAGCTAGCAATCTTACAGTAAGATTGGTAACTTTCAAAATTTAACATGGTGTTCAGTCGGAATGAAATGTTTTCTGTCTGATTTGAGATAATGTTGAAAAGACCCCTTCTTCATAACAAAAAGGACCCATAAACCCAGAGTCATTTTGCCCACCAACAGAAGAAAATGTTGTTACTCGTTAAAAGTTGTTGCTATCTCTCCAAGGTAATTTTAATCAGAGCACTCTATTGGCGTATAAGAAACTACTTTTACCACCAGCGCCCCCAGTGGGAGCTGGCGCCTCCTCGATGGATACTGCCTTGTTGAAAATCATGGCCCCCAAATTGAATGCATGTGCATGCGCAAACGTGAAATCCTTGTAACCGCCATAACTTCTACATTTCCCAACAGTGTAGTCCCCTATGAGGGTAGTGGAAGGTACTTAGAGATTGATGTTTTGAGATTAACTACTATACAATCGGGTTATGGATACGAGGGAGCTAAGTGCCACACCCAATCAGCATACGTTTTTCTCTTCAACCGATATATTTATTCAAAAATCATTTGATTCTGTTCCAATGATTGATATGATTTTTGGTTCACCCAAAAATGTTAGTACCTTTGCAACTGACATTTCTTCTTTTTTTAAATTTACTAAAAGCCTCAACTAATTTGAGAAGAAAATATATACTACTTGGTTGTAGTAATAATAACTTATATTTGTGTATTATAATATTTTTTGAATTTATTCAAGGAGGAGGATTTGGAGGGGGTTCTGGAGTAGGAGGAGGATTTGGTGGCGGACTCGGTGGAAGTAGCTACAGATCTGAAAGCTTCGGAGGCTACAACAGTATTGGAGGAGGAATCGGAGGCGGTTATGGTGGAATCGGAGGCGGCAACGGAGGATTTGGAGGAATCGGAGGCGGCAACGGTGGATTCGGAGGCGGCCACGGAGGATTTGGAGGAATCGGAGGCAACAACGGTGGATTCGGAAGAATCGGAGGCGGCAACGGTGGATTTGGAGGAATTGGAGGCGGCAACGGTGGATTTGGAGGAATCGGAGGAGGCCACGGTGGATTTGGAGGCCATCACCACGGGTGGTAATAATTTGTCGAAATCTTGACATCATATCCAAAAATTCCATGCAAATAATGTAAATAATTTATTTATCAAAAATATACTTATTTATTGTGCACCCTCGAATTCAAAATATTACATCTTCATTGTTGTATTCACACTTTTCCATGTTATGTCGAGGAGACACGGCACGTCTGTTGAAGAGAGGAACATGTCCCTTTGGCGGTGTTGTAATATTGAAAATATTATTTACATTTATTTTATAATTAAAAATAAAAATAAATAATGGTACTATGATAGTAGTTATTAACAATAATAATAAATATACGTTGGTACTATAATATATTTATAAGGCATTAATAATATTAATACCTTATAAATCTATTATAGTAGGAAAAGACAACGCCTTATATATTATATTATCAGATATAATGATGATATTATATATAGATATATAGATATAGCGAGAGAGAGAGTCTAGAGAGAGATAGAGAGATAGTAGAGATATATAGAATATATATATATATATTATATATATATATATAATATATATATAATATATTATATTATAAATATTATATATAATAAAAAATAAATGGTCTTGTCCGTCTAATTAATTAATAATATAAGAGTCATCCTTAAACAAAACAGGCGGAACAACTCAAAACGCTGCAAATTATTTCACAAACGTTTATTATTTCCCTGTATAGATCACTCGTCTAAAAATATCACAGCTTTGCCGTAGTCACTATTTACTATTTTTTTCACCTATTTTTTTTTTTTTTTTTTTTTTTTTTTTTTTCTTTTAATCTTCCTCAAAGACAAATTGTCTTTTATGACGGAGGGGGCACGCCATAAATGAAAATGAATTAATAAATCAAATATAATGAGGAGGACGCCAGGAAGGTGAGGGTGGGAGTGAGGGATGAAGGAAAGTGCCTCTATAGAGAGACCACCAATTGAGATAATATCTGAGCCTAGCTCAGATTATGAGCTCATATTATGAGCCTAGCGGGACGCGGGTGCCACGGAGTACACCTACTGAGATACTACCACGGAGTACACCTACTGAGATGCCCTACTCACGCAACTCCGTGGCACTTTTCCCGCACCACAGCATTACAATGCGCCAACTAAAAGTACCTACTAACTACCTACTACACAATTACTAGGAATCGTATTTTTATGTAGGTATTTAAAAATACAAAATATTAAAAATATGTATGAATTTATTTTCGTATAATACTTATGGGGTAAAACTGTAAGAGGAAGAATAAGTGGTTTTTTCAGTTAGATATTTGTAAATATGTATTTACAGCGAAATATAAGGGGAATATGTAGAATAAAAGTAGGCTCAACCGGTTCAAAAGTTGTTCATTGGAATACTTATTCTTCAATATTGCCCATATATTGTTTAGAAAAGAATATGTAAAAACACGAGGATTCCATCCCTAAACTAATTACCTTTACAATAAAGTTTATTTGGAAGAAATAAGAGCTTCACACTCGATTCGCAGAATAGAAAGTTTCATAATGAGAAATTTGAATACAGGTAGCTAAAAGAGCAAAACTGAATACAACTCGAAGAAACGAACGGCGATCGCATTTTATTCAGATAAAATTTGAACGGAGATTTGACCTCTTCGGTGATTCACACTTGTGATTCTGATTTATCGAAGGAAAACCCTTAAGTACTCGTAGGGAGCGAACGGTTTGTCCTGCAAAGCTCCGGGTGGTCTCTAAAAATTTTAAGATTTCAATACTACCTTAAATTGGTGAAAAAACATCACTTTATTCTAGAGTTTTCGAGCTAGGACACTTCAGGAAATTTCAACCCTTAGAAGTGACTGACATCAACCAAGAGCTTCGTGGTGCTAAGAAAACTGCAACGTACGGCGTACGGCGGACGGAACGGAAAATTTTGTTTAATTATTTTAAATAATAAACCTTTGGGATCAACCAAAAAAAACAGTTAACTCCTCCTTAAAATTTGTTGTTTTACGTTTCAAGGTACGTAGAATCCAAAAATCGAATACGTACGGGGCACTTTCCTCAGTTAGCATTGACCGATTTTGATGAAATTTAGTATATGGTCTCCATTTGGGGTCTAGTAGCGCCCTGAAGCTTTTGGTTGATGTAGGTCACTTCAAAGGGGTGAAAATTAAGGGTTGACAATCTCAAAAGTGCCCTGGCTCGAAAACTCTGACATAAAAGTTTTGATTTTTCACCAATTTAATATAGTATTGAATTTTCAGAATTTTTAGAGACCATGCGAAGCCCGGTAGGACAAACAGTTCGCTCCCTACGAGAACTTAAGGGTTGGACTTACGATAAATCAGAAATACGAGTGTGAATCGGAAAAGAGATCTAATCTCCGTTCGAATTTCAGCTGAACGAAATGCGATCGCTGTAGGTACTTGGTAAGTAGATAGTATCTATGGCTGGTGGGTGGTGACAATGGCAAAGCCGAGTTCTTTGCAGACGAGTGATGTATGTAGAAAAATAATAAACCTTTGTGTAGTAATTTGCAGCGTCCTTGATTCAATTTCCGGGTTTTACGTACCTTGAATAAAACATCCAATTTTGAGTGGAGTTAAAATTTTTTTCTTGCTCGATTCCAATGGTTAATTATTGAAAATAATAAATCAAGATGGGTTTTTTAGAAATGTTGAAAATTAATTCGATTTTTTACCATTTTGACAAATTTTTCAAAAAACGGAATACACGGGATTGTCGGAGTTTCCTCATAAATGACGGAGTTGGACGATTTTCGTTAAACTCACTTGGTCGATTTCCGACGGATGACTCAGAGCTGTGGCAAAGATACCTGCCTGGCAGTGCTTCATCAGAAATAGAAGATGAGGAGACCTCCGGGGTCAGTCTGACCTTCGCTGAGGGTGGGAGCTTCCTCGCCAATGCTCCTATTTAAAGGTGAGGGTGGCTCCAGGTCCAGCATCCACTCTCATCCCGGGATACGATCTGCCTTCTGCGATGAACGCCAAGTCCGCCGTAAGTGAACCCGTCTAAGCGGGAAAACGCCTTTTCGAGTCAAATTTCTCAAAATTGCGATACTTCAAGTGCAATTTAAGTTTATAAGACCGACATTGATTTTAGCAGTTGATTTCACGTAAGAAACAATAATTTCACTAATCTTCGATCAGTTTATGAGTGTAGCAGAAACATTCAATTCGTGCAGCATGAGTGAACGAGCGAATATCCAAAGGAATATCTTACCGCATTTTCATTCATTTTGCTTCCGAGCCTACCAAGGTTGTAGAAGGATTGTTTACACTTTTCAACCTGAAAAAAAGTCTTCCAAATTCAAAATTTTCACTCGCGTTTTACGTTTTAGATTATTCTGCACAATTTTGGTTTCGCATCTGTCATGCAATCTTTGTAACGGGCTAAACTATACGAATAGTACGATCGTACGATTCCGATGAAACTTTCAAGAATTATATGGATTGAAGTTTTGATGGTCCCAATGAAAATCATTGTTCCTGAACCGACTGTAGCCTCTGCTCATGTGCAAATGTAAATTCCTTGTCACAGCCATATCACTTACATTTTAGTTTATTATTTTCAATAATGAACCTTTGGAGTCGACCAAAAAAAAAAATTTTTTTTAACACCCCTCAAAATTTGATGGTTTCCGTTTCAAGGTACGTAGAATCCAAAAATCGAATAAAAATTTGGCCGTTCGCCGTACGCGGCACTTTCCCCGCTTAGAATTGACCGATTTTGATGAAATTCGGTATGTAGGCTCATTTGGGGTCTAGTTGTGCCCCGAAGATTTTGGTTGATGTTGGTCACTGCTGAGGTTTGAAAAAAAAAGGTTTGAAATTTTGAAAACGCCCTGTCTCAAAAGATTTTGATGCAAAGGTGTCGTTTTTCTATCAATTTAAGATAATATAGAATTTTTAGATTTTTTTGAGACCACCTGGAGCCCTGTAGGACAACCCGTTCGCTCTCTATGAGAATTAAAGGGTTGGACGTACGATAAATCATAAACACGAGTGTGAATCGCAAAAGTGGCCTAATCTCCGTTCAAATTAAAGCTGACCGAAATACGATCGATGTTTTTCTTCATGTTGGATGGTTGGTGGCTTTGCAGACGAGTGATCTATATAGAAAAATAATGAACCATTGTGTAATAATTTGCAGCGTTTTTCATCCGAAACCGATGACATTGTCAGAGATTGTGCCGGTTGACATGAAGAAGGTCCCGTGTGAGGATAGTGCAATGTACTTGGATATACGAGCGTCTAAACCACACCTACAGCATTAGTTCATGTATCCTCCGCTAGGGATAATAAAGCGTTTTTCCTTTGAATCATATGAGATAAGCTTAGTTACCTATTTTGGTAAAGCTTGAGATAATGCAATGCAGGTGATTCAAGGGATAAATGCTTTACTATCCCTAGCGGAGGATACATGAATCAATGCTATAGGTGTGATTTAGACGTTTCACTTAGATATTGATGTTTTTAGATTAGCTACTGTGAATCGGGTTGTTCTGTGCCACACCCACTTAGCAGACGTTTTGACTTCAAATATCCTCAAAAAATAAGTCATTGTTATCTAGAGCTCTTGGAATACTTCGATACCCCCATGAACATATATATATTTCGAGGAAAACTAAATTTCCGTCTCAATCCACCAATACGTACTTCAGATTCTTTGAAAGCGCATCACGAAATCAACAAAAATAAATATGGTTTCTCCCTTTCTAAAAAAAAAGAAAATAAATAAATATTTATAACCATCTATGAAAAAAGTTGGTAAATAAAAAAAAAAAAAACGCTGCAAATTATTGTCCAAAGGTTTATTATTCTCTGTATAGATCACTCTTCTGTATAGATCCCTCCCTACCAACAAGAGGTACCTACTACCTACTAGGGATTTTTGAAAATTTCAACTCTTCATTTCCATTTGGTTGGTGGTTGGGGTTGAAATTTTCAAAAATGACCTATTAGGTAGTAGGTACCTACTGTTGGTAGGGAGGGATCTATACAGAAGGGTGATCTATACAGAAAATAATAAACCTTTGGGCAATGATTTGCATTGTTTGCAAACCTGAATACAACTCGAAGAAGTTTTACCAAGTAGATCTTAGGGATGGGCGATAGTCGATAGTTCAGCACTATCGATAGGTCGATACTACCGATAGTTTTTTGATAGTTTCTCCCCTTATTTAGTACCTACATGTCCGATGGAGAATTTAATGTAATTGAATTGAATTATCTATTACTTGCAGGATTCGGTATATTCATAAGATTACACAAAGATTTCAAACAAAAAACCTAATTTATTTAAAATGTATAACAATAATTTCCAGGTTAGCATTGCTCCTCGAGCCAGATATTGCCAGTAGAGAGATAGGGAGAGAGAAGGCAAGAGGTAAAGTTGATACCACGAACAAGCGTCGCAACAAGTGTCGAACAAGTTTCGTTCTTTGCACAAGTGGTCTGCAAAGAATATGCGATTTAATATATGAATTACGGGTGGAGTCTCTTTTTCAAGGGTTTATTTCCTCAAAGGTACATGTTTCGGCGAAACATCGTCGTCTTCATCAGCCTTTGAACATCATTCTGGGAATATAACTTGTTGCATTTATGATTTCTCGTCCATTGTTATCCATGGAGGGCGCCCTCACTGGTTCTTCGAACCCTTCTTGTTTTTGGAATATTCATCTCATGCCCACTCCCTTCACTCCACCAGCCACGCTAATTGTGTTGTACCACAACAGTTTTAGAATAATCGGTGAATAAAAGTTACAAGACATTGAAAAATGTTGAAAAATGTGAAATACTGGATCACCAGTCTAATGGTTTGAGATAACTGAGAGTTAGGGAGTGAAGGGAGTGGGCATGAGATGAATATTCCAAAAACAAGAAGGGTTGAAGAACCGGCGAGGGCGCCCTCCATGAATAACAATGGACGAGAAATCATAAATGCAACAAGTTATATCCCCAGAATGATGTTCAAAGGCTGATGAAGGCGACGATGTTTCGCCGAAACATGTACCTTGGAGGAAATAAACCCTTGAAAAAGAGACTCCACCCGTAATTCATCAATATAGTCACTCCATATACCCACCAATGGATTTAATATATGAAATATATACATATGAATGTGTAATAAAATACTGACACGAGCCTCAACTTCGGGAATGCCGGTGAATTGAGGAATTACCGGAGTTGAGGCTGCACCGCTCGTCTCAGTGTTATCACAGCTCTCCAAATGCAGAGATTTTCAAATTCAAAAAAAGTAAAAATCAATAGATAGTGGATGACTATCAACAGTAAAGAACTATCGAAATTTCGATAGTAACTATCGACTATCGCCCATCCTCAGTAGATCTTCCGATATATCCAAATATTGATATATTTTCTCCGATATATCTGAGGTATCGATAACTCATTGACGATATAATTATATTATAATTTGATCTATATATCGATATGCCATCCCTCTGAACTGGTACAGAGGAGATGTGGGAGAGCGCACAGCTGTTGGGAAGGGGGTCGAAAACGTCGCGACAAATGCCGCAGTTTTAACGCGAGACACCGACGGTATTTCACCTTCGCGACAAAACGCCACAGTAAGTAATTATAAATCCAGCCTACGTACGGCGGACGGACGGAAAATTTTTTATTCGATTTTCGGAATCTACGTACCTAGAAACGTAAATCATAAAGTTTTGAGTGGGTGTTCGTGGTTGATTCCTAAGGTTCAATATTGAAAATAATAAACCAAAATGACGTTTTGGTACATCGCGAAGAAAAAAACGTCTGCCAAGTGGGTGTGGCACATAGATTCCTCGTATCCATAACCCGATTATATAGATGATCCGCTGCATAGTAGTTAATATCAAAACACCAATCTTAAAGTACCTTTCACTACCCTCATGGGGGACCATCTACACGCTAATCTGGTCAATCCTAGAAAATTTCATCAAATTCGGATGAAAAATGTAAATGTTATGGCCGTTACAAGGAAATTCGCGTTTGCGCATGCGCAGTGGCTACTATCAGTCGGAAGGTGATGATTTTCATAGGGGACCATCTAAATATTAATCTGTAACATCCCTGAAAATTTCATTGAAATCGGATGGAAAATGTAGAAGTTATGGCCGTTACAAGGAATTCACGTTTGCGCACGCACAGTCGGTTCTATCAGTCCGAGGATGATAATTTTCATAGGGGACCGTCTACATACCAACCCGCACAATCCTTGAAAATTTCATAGAAATCGGAAAATAACTTCGTATACCTAGTTATGCGCGTTACAAGGAATTCATGACAGACAGACAGACAGACAGACACACAGACACGGAACCAAAATTGTTCAGAAAGGTCTAAAACGCAAAACGCGAGTGGAAATTTTGATTTTGGAGAACTTTTTTTTTCCGTCCTTGAAAAGTAAAAACAAAGCATCCGCTACCTTGGTAGACTCGGAAGCAAAATGAAACAAAAATATCTCACGACCATTCGGAAAACTCCTTTTCATTTTCTTAACTTCAGAACGGTACACTTGTGAGCAGGTTCACCGTTGGTACACTACGTGAAAATTACGTTTAGAGGTGTACATAATGACATGCAAAGAAAGTTGTATAATTAGTACCCTACGTGAGTATGACGCATAGGTTTATGCTGGGAGCACTACCATGTTGTTACACGTCATGACTCTGGGGGAAGTTTCCTCGTATCACTGCACCATTAATCCTCCTAGGCTCTAGTGAGGGCAGAGTCAGTTTGGCCAACATAGCGGGAAGGCCCTGTAGGAAATATCGCGCAGTGTACCGTTCTAGGACATCTAATTTCGATAACACTACAGGTTCGACTGAATCTCTCTCTTCAATGTCCAATTGTATCAAACTATCGATATTTACTTGTAGGTAATTCATATCGATGTTTCTCAGGTCGCTGTCCAACCCAAAACTATAGAGCGGCTTTCTCCTCAAATGTGTGAAAATACCCTACACCTACAAATTACGTTTATAATTTCTGAACAATCCACTGGCTCCCACAACATTGGTGTGTATTATTCCAAAACCTAACATTTTATGAACTTCAATTTTACAGATTTTCGGTTTGCTGGTGGTGGTAGCTGTTGTCTGTGGTGCGGAGGAAGAAAGCCGAGAAAAGAAACACGTCGGAACTTATAGCGCAGGTAATAACACTACTTATAGGAATTACTATTGTTTACCATAAATAATGACGAACTAGGCTGGAATGGAGGTAAAAGTTATATTGGACTGGCAGAGTTCATTCGACATTATGCCCTCTGTCTTACGGTATGCAGTTAGCTTCCATGGTATGCAGCTACGACTGTCGGGAAGCTAGTATAACAATAGTTGTTTCAAACCATAGGATCAAATTTTCGAGTTGACTCCTTGTTGCTGGTTGGTCTCCTCTTATTTCATTGGTGGATTCTTTTGAAGTTGAATGCTGATTTTGAATATCCACATTTACCCAAAGTATACCTACCTACAGTAGCTCTCCAAATCAATTGTTTACAAATTCTATTAAAAATTCCGTTTTAAAATTTTTATCCTTCTCACCCTTGAAAAAGTCAACCCTTAGTTTTCACCCCTTAGATGTGATTGACATCAACCAAAAGCTTCGCGGCACAACGAGACCCCAAATGGAGCCCATATACCAAATGTCTTCAAAATCGGTCAATGCTAACTGAAGAAAGTGAAACGCAAAGTTTTTTTTTGGTCGATTCCAATGGTTCATTATTGAAAATAATAAATCAATAATACCCAGTTATGTAATAATTTGTAGCGTTGTAACGTTTCAAGGTTCGTAGAATCCAAAAATCGAATAAAAATTTGGCCGTCCGTCCACCGTACGCGGCATTTTCCCCACTTAGCATTGACAGATTTTGATGAAATTTGGTATGTGGGTTCCATTTGGAGTCCAAATGTGCCCCAAAGATTTTGGTTGATGTCGTTTACTTCCAAGGGTTGAAAAATGTGGTTTGAAATTTTGAAAATGCCCTAACTCAAAAAAATTTTTTTTATAAAGGTATTGTTTTTCCATCAATTTAAGATAGTATGGCATTTTTAGAATTTTTTGAGACCACGCGGAGCCCTGTAATACAAACCGTTCGCTCCCTAAGAGAATTTAAGGGTTGGACTTACGATAAATCAGAAACACAAGTGTGAATCGCGAAAGAGTCCTAATCCCCGTTCAATTGTTAGCTGACCGAAATACGATCGATGTTTTTCTTCAAGTTGGTTGGTGGTAACAATGGCAAAGCCGTGTTCTTTGCAGACGAGTGATCTTCATAGAAAAATAATAAACCTTCGTGTAATAATTTTCAGCGTCTTATATTTTGGATAGGATGAGTAAAGCCAAAATGTCTATTATGCTTGTCACCTCATCTCTAGAGTGCGCTAGTAAATCTTGCTTACTGAGGACTAGGCCTACATACTACGTTAAAAACATATAAAACATATTTTATAACATTTTGTATATATATTAATTTTCACAGGCCAGTATGGAGGATATGGTGGATATGGTGGCTACGGCGGTTATAACGGTCTGGGGTATGGAGGATACAACGGATACAACGGCCTGGGCTACAACGGTTACAACGGCGTAGGTACCGGATACAACGGCGTAGGTACCGGCTACAACGGTTACAACAATGGATATGGCGGATACGGAGGATATAACGGTTACAACAATGGATACGGTGGATACGCCGGGTATAACAACGGCGGATATAACAACGGCGGATGGGGCTCGAGGTGGAACACCGGTTACAACGGCTACAGCGGCAACCCAGGTTACGGCGGGTACTCCGGATACGCGGGCTACATCCACTAACTGGAAGTACCTCAAACACATCTGATGGATTTTATCGGTCTCAGTGAACACTTGCAGGATGAATAATTTCTTGTCTTTATAAAATCATATTAAAATTATATTAATTTGTGCCAAATTGTGTGCATTTGTCATCATTCTATTAACCAATTTACTTTCCTTGGTCCTGCTCAAAGAGGAAAAGGAAGAGAAAAATTGTTCGTTGTACACGCTGAGAAGTTGGTACCCTACTCAAGCTCTAAAGAAGAAAAGGAGGATAGTGTTAAGAGTTGCTAATCAAATTCAAAGTTGCATAGATTCATTTGTTCATATAGTTTAAATAAGAACTCATTTTCCGTTCTGATTCTAACTAGACTACTTTCAGTGAATTATTACAATATTTATATGCCCGATTTTTCCCTAGTCCTACGGTATTGGTAGAATGCAGAATTTTGTTCTTAATGTCAATATAATGAACAAATTTCGAGGGTGTCTGATACTGGGTTCCAAAAGGGAACACTTTCAGAATCAGACAGGAAGTGTCTGAAACTGGTAATTTCGATCTTTGGCATTTGGTGGGTTATCTCGTGAATTTTTGATGCTGAAGACTTAAAACTCACGCCTTCAACTTATATAGTTATCCCAATGACTCTCAGTATCACACAGGGGTGTCCGTTACTGGTCAGAGAGGTTAACTGCTTAGTTTTTTTTCCCCGCTTGAATGCAATGAGGTTCTGTTTCGTTGAAAATAATGAAATAAATAATAATTGCCAACCTTACATCCTCTGAAAATTCTTTCAAAAACGTGCGGTATTATAGTTTTGATAATCTGGGGAACAATGTCACTTGGTTGTAGTTAACCTATTGCCAGCCAATGATGCGTTTTCGCATCGACTTTTTTTTATATTGAAAATAGTGAAAAATCTTCATAAAAGAATTTTTGCTTCCGAGTCTACCAAGGTAGCGGAAGCTTTGTTTTCACTTTTCAAGGACGAAAAAAAAGTTCTCCAAAATCAAAATTTCCACTCGCGTTTTGCGTTTTAGACCTTTCTGAACAATTTTGGTTCCGTGTCTGTCTGTCTGTGTGTCTGTCTGTCTGTGTGTCTGTGTGTCTGTCTGTCTGTGTGTCTGTGTGTCTGTCATGAATTCCTTGTAACGCGCATAACTATACGAAGTTATTGTCCGATTTCAATGAAATTTTCAGGGATTGTGCAGGTTGGTGTGTAGTCCTCTATCAAAATCATCACCTTCAGATTGATAGTAGCCACTGCGCATGCGCAAACGTGAAATCCCTTGTAACGGCCATAACTTCCACATTTTTCACCCGATTTCGATGAAATTTTCAGGGGTTATGTGGATTAGGTTGTAGATGGTCCCCTATGAAAATCATCATCCCCGGACTGATAGAAGCGACTGCGCATGCGCAAACGTGAATTACTTGTAACAGCCGTAACTTCAACTGTCCCCCAGGGGTCGTGGGTTCGAATCCCAGCCGAGGCTAAGTATTTTTTTGATCCAATCACATACATCTACTCACTTAATTTTTCATCCGAATTTGATGAAATTTTCTAGGATTGTTCAGATTAGCGTGTAGATGGTCCCCTATGAGGGTAGTGGAAGATACTTAGAGATTGGTGTTTTGAGATTAACTACTATGCATCAGATCATCTATATAATCGGGTTATGGATACGAGGAAGCTATGTGCCACACCCACTTGGCAGACGTTTTCTCGTTCATGCTGTTTTTAAACTCGTCAGAAAAATTCTTTGACGTTCGGGAGCTCGATGCGATTTTGGAAATGTTTTGTTGCAAAGGAGACCTTTTGGCTGAAAGCTTGATTATGATGCTCAAATGCGATCCTGGGCGATTGAGCGTTCTGGGCCACGAGTCGAAACGGATTCCGGTCCATAAGATAGATTTTTGTATTTTACCAACAACAAGAATTGGATGAATCACATCGATTTGAAAGGCTGAATCCTCTTAAATCCCATTAAAATGTAAAACTAATAAAATTTGTATTTAATATAAATATATTTGTTGTTTGTGGAGTATTTTTGTCTTCAATTGGCGGGAAAATTATGCCTTATTTCGGCCGCCATTCTGTAAAACAATTCATTTTCCTCCTCTAACTACTCTCTTATTTCTACCCTTGGCTTGAAATGGGTTAAAAAGATATTTCAATTGAAGTTCATTTTGGGTTTGTATTCCAATGAGTGGGGTTTTATTAATTATCATAATTGTTGGCAGGTTTTTGTCCTAACTCCGATTTCAAAGTTCCCAATGGTCCAAAATTTATCTTCATCTGCCATATGTCTGAAATAGGTTGCATGAAAGCCTACCTAATTCGCTCAAACTTCTTAGCCGGAGGACATCAATATTGTTCAATAACCTACGTAATGTGTACTCAAACACTCAATTAAATAATTGGAAACAGGATATCGCATGAGAGTGGTTACCAAGGGCAAGTTCAAGTACGGATATGATGGCACTGACATTGCGGTTTTTACATTTCTAGTGTCAAAGTGCCGTGACTAACTTCACAACCGGAACTATATGATTCCTTTGTGAGTAATGTTGGGTCCTATTCGACTGACGGAAGATAAATATGATTTATTCGGAATTCCATCGAAATAATGTAACATATTTCGTTAACTATTGGGGGGTCTCAGTCGGTCAGCGTTCCTTCCTCGTTCCGGGTTAGTATTCCCCCAAATTGCAGGCGATTAAATTTTAACTCTTGTACCTAAATTTGAAATTTTAAAGTATTATCGAAATCATTAGTGCTTCAGTATAGGGAATTGAAAAACTAGAAGACTGATGCTGGAATCATCAAAATCAACAATAATGGTTGGCGAAAAATGGGGAATACCACAGTTAAGTATTCCCCATTTAGCGCCCGCAGTTATTGTGAACAGTTATTAAACAAAAATATAGAGATGTGTCACAGCTTGAAGAGCACAATAACTTCTAATAATGAAGTAGGTAACGTAAAAACACTAGTGGGTATCTTTGGAGATGACTATCCAAATTTGATGATCAGATAACGATGCAATTTATAGGGAATTATCCTGAGTCTCAGCTGCAAAATCCCTGAAACTTTCTCATTTTTGGAATACCTGGGGGAAGGATTAAACTTAGGCAGGCAGACTCGTAATCAAAATCGTTCAAAAATCTCTGAAATGCAAAGTGCGAGTGGACGTTTTGATTTTGGAGGACTCGCGATTTCCCAACTTGCTGGGCGAAAACCTGTTACTCTTACTTAACTGTGGTTTTCCCAATTTTTCGCCGGCAATTATAGTTGATTTTGATGATTCCAGCGGCCATATTTTGGTTTTTAAATTCCCTAGGCTGATGCACTAATAAATTCCGAAAATCCTTGATTATTACAAATTTAGGTACAACTTTTAAAGTTCGTGCGCCTGTAATTTGAGGGAACACTAACCCGGACCGACTGATTGCAAGGGGGATAGATTTATACATATTTGTGCAGCGAGTTGGGAGATCGCAAGTCCACCAAAATCAAAACGCTGCAAATTATTACACAATCGTTTATTATTTGTTATTTTTTTATATGGATAACTCGTCTGCAAAGCCACCAACCATCCAACATGAAGAAAAACATCGATCGCGTTTCGGTCAACTTTAATTTGAACGGAGATTAGGCCTCTTTTGCGATTCACACTCGTGTTTCTGATTTATCGTACGTTAAAACTTTAAATTCTCATAGTGAGCGAATGATTTGTCCTACAGAGTTCCGGGTGGTCTCAAAAAATTCTAAAAATTCTATAGAATCTTAAATTGAAGGAAAAACTTTATATCCTAATTTTTTGAGTTAGGGCGTTTACAAAATTTCAAAATTGATTTTGGAACCCTTAGAAGTGATCTACATCAACCGAAATCTTTGGGGCACAACTAGACCCCAAATGGAGCCTACACACCAAATTTCATCAAAATCGGTCAATGCTAAGTGGCAAAAGTGTTTATTATTTTCAACAATGAACCTTTGGAATCGACCAAGAAAAAAAAAAATTTAACACTCCCTCAAAATTTGATGGTTAACGTTTCAAGGTACGTCGAATCCAAAAACGCTGCAAATTATTACACAATGGTTTATTATTTTTCTATATAGATCACTCGCCTACAAAATCACCAACCATCCAATATGAAGGAAAAAGAAAAAAAAAATCAAAATCAAAATCACCAACCATTGATCGCATTTTGGTCAGCTCTAATTTGAACGGAGATTAGGCCTCTTTTGCGATTCACACTCGTGTTTTGATTTATATATATATATATATATTTCAATATAAACCCTTAAATTTTCGTAGGGAGCGAATGGTTTGTCCTACAGAGCTCCGCGTGGTCTCAAAAAATTCTATAGAATCTTAAATTGAAGGAAAAACAATACCTTTATATCAAAATTTTTTGAGTTAGGGCGTTTTCAAAATTTCAAAATTGATTTTGGAACCCTTAGAAGTGACCTACATCAACCAAAAGCTTCGGGGCACAATTAGACCCCCAATGGAGCCTACATACCAAATTTCATCAAAATCGGTCAATGCTAAGTGGCAAAAGTGCCGCGTACGGCGGACGGCGTACGGCGGACGGCGTACGGCGTACGGCGGACGGACGGCCAAATTTTTATTCGATTTTTGGATTCTACGTACCTTGAAACGTAAACCATCAAATTTTGAGGGGGTGTTAAAAATTTTTTTTTCTTGGTCGATTCCAAAGGTTCATTATTGAAAATAATAAACCAAAATCGAATAAAAATTTGGCCGTCCGTCCGCCGCCCGCCGTATGCCCTACGCAGCACTTTTGCCACTTAGCATTGACTGATTTTGATGAAATTTGGTATGTAGGCTCCATTTGGTGTCTAGTTGTGCCCCGAAGATTTTGGTTGATGTAGGTCAGTTCTAAGGGTTCCAAAATCAATTTTGAAATTTTGAAAACGCTCTAACTCAAAAAATTAGGATATAAAGTTTTTCCTTCAATTTAAGATTCTATAGAATTTTTAGAATTTTTTGAGACCACCCAGAGCTCTGTAGGACAAACCGTTCACTCACTACGAGAATTTAAAGTTTGGACGTACGATAAATCATAAACACGAGTGTGAATCGCAAAAGAGGCCTAATCTCCGTTCAAATCAAAGCTGACCGAAATGCGATCGATGTTTTTCTTCATGTTTGGTGGTTGGTGGCTTTGCAGACGAGTGATCTATATAGAAAAAAAAAACCATTGTGTAATAATTTGCAGCGTTTTATTCGATTTTTGGATTCTACGTACATTGAAACGTAAACCATCGAAAGTCCACTAGCACTTGGCATTTCAGAGGGTTTTAAACAATTTTGATCTTGAGTCTGCCGGCCTGAGTTCAATTCTTCCCCCAGGTATTCCAAAAATGAGAAAGTTTCAGAGATTTTGCAGCTGAGACTCGGGATAATTCCCTATAAATTGCATCGTTATCAGATTAGATTCTAATCATCAAATTCGGATAGTCATCACCAAAGATACCCACTAGTGTTTTTACGTTACTTCATTATTAAAAGTTATTATGCTCTCCAAGCTGTGATACATTTTTTCATTTATCTAATTGATCTGTACACCAATTTTCCCTACATGCTGGTGTTTGAAACAATTCATTTCTCCATTTGGTACCATAAAATTTGGTCTTAATAATTATGGTGGTGCGTCCATTTCATTTCGTGTTGACGCTTGGTATGCTCACTGAGTAAAACATCTATCGAGTCGTGAAGAAGGTAATAAATTTACCGAAAGCTCGGCAAAGGAGTTGAATTCCAGTTGACCCCATTCCTAGCCAGTCGACGTAGTGTGTTTTGTTGGGTCGATCTACATATTTCCTGATGCATTCTACGGACACCATAAATCGTTGCTGAACCACACGAACCCCTCAGCATCACAGCTAGTTGAAAACCCTAACTACTCTTCTCCGAGAATATTCAAGCGGAAAAGAGCGGCTGGCCCCCTATCTAATTAAATTGATACAATTACCGAAATATATATTATGTAAGTTATATCGAAATAACTACGTTGATTTTTGTGACTCGGTCTGTGTACAATGACTTGGGGTAAATGACCACACCAGTCTTAAGGCTCTTCTCCTTTATTGGCAATATTTCGGCACCATGATGGCCGCCATCTTCAGGCACATATTGTCACATGGTAGTGACTCAGTGATAGGAGTCATGGTGATCAGAACGGTCTGGGGTGAACAAAATTTAGTTTTTGGTTTATTATTTTCAATAATGAACCTTTGGAATCGACCAAGAAATTTTTTTTTTAACACCCCCTCAAAATTTGATGGTTTACGTTTCAAGGTACCTACGTAGAATCCAAAATTCGAATACGAATTTGGCCGTCCGTCCGCCGTACGCGGCACTTTTGCCACTTAGAATTGACCGATTTTGATGAAATTTGGTATGTAGGCTCTATTTGGGGTCTAGTTGGGCCCGACGATTTTAGTTGATGAGATCCGGAATGAAAAACAACCCCCATAGGAATACATCTACGTGGCGGTGGTCGAATCTACTGTTCGAAAATAAGTACATGCTCAATTCCCTAAGATTCTACAATATGGTGAAGTAGTTGCCAAACCTTTAGTTAAGACTGTATAACCCTTTGATTAAGAAGGTTCAGAGGGACCCCAGTGATAAATTTTTGGTTTATTATTTTCAATAATGAACCTTTGGAATCGACCGGGAAAACATTTTTTTAACACCCCCTCATAATTTGTTGGTTTACGTTTCAAGGTACGTAGAATCAAAAAATCGAATAAAAATTTGTCCGTCCGTCCGCCGTACGCGGCACTTTTGCCACTTAGCATAGACCGATTATGATGAAATTTGGTATGTAGGCTCCATTTAGGGGTCTAGTTGTGCCCGAAGATTTTGGTTGATGTAGGACACTTTTAAGGGTAATTCTGAGCAATTATCCGGTCAACTCCGATATTTCTCATACTTAACCATGATATATGTAGAGTAGTAAATATCAATATTCAGACCGAAATAAGTGTCGGAAAAGGAAAATATATTGTGAAACTTACCTTAGACTTACCGAGACTGGTGCGCATACTCAACACATTGAACGTTTGTGGAGGGAGGTGCGGGGAAGCGTGCCTCGATACGGAAACCGAAAACAACATTTTATCGTCCATTTAGCAGAGTTTATGTTTAAAAAAAAGTACTCTGATTACAAAACAAGAGTGCATCATCTATTCAGAGCAATTGGCCATCTGTATAACGGTGAAAACGAACACCCTAACATCACTCGTGAAGCTGATATAGATAGCGAGTCAGATGACTACTATATATAATTTCACAATATATTTTCCTTTTCCGACACTTATTTCGGTCTGAATATTGATATTTACTACTCTACATATATCATGGTTAAGTATGAGAAATATCGGAGTTGACCGGATAATTGCTCAGAATTACCCTTTTAAGGGTTCAGCAATCAATTTTGAAATTTTGAAAACGCCCTAACTCAAAATATTTTGATATGAAGGTATTGTTTTTCCTTCACTTTAAGATTCTATAGAATTTTTAGAATTTTTGAGACCACGCGGAGCTCTGTAGGACAAGGGTTGTACGTACGATAAATCAGAAACACACGTGCGAATCGCAAAAGAGGCCTAATCTCCGTTCAAATTTTAGCTTACCGAAATGCGATCGATGCTTTCCTTCATGTTGGATGGTTGGTGGCTTTACAGACGAGTGATCTATGTAGAAAAATAATAAACCATCGTGTAATAATTTGCAGCGTTTTTGGATGAGCATCATTATCCAGGGTGGTGTATAGATAAGAACTTATTCTCTGGAATGGGTGAACTCGATTATGATGGTGAATTGATGAACTGGGTATGAATGGATTAAGATGTAGCATGTTCCTTGCGTAAAAAGTCAGTCTAGAGTCTTTTTCTACAAACCTTTACGTCAAAATGTTTTGAGTTTGGGCGTCTTCAAAATTAGAAAATTTATTGATCAACCCTTAAAAGTGACCAACATCAACCAAAATCTTCGGGGCACAAGTGCCACCTTAAATAGAGCCTACATACCATATTTCATCAAAATCGGTCAGTGCTAAGTGCTAAATTTTATTAGATTTTTGGATTCTACGTACCTAGAAACGTAAACCAACAATTTTTGAGTGAGGGATTAAACAACTTTTTTCCAAAGGTTCATTATCGAAAATAATAAACCAAAATCCACGTTTTCCCGCGATCAAACACAGATTTCTCCCCTTAAATTCGGTTGCAAAATTTTTTTTATTATACCGTTGGGAACCTGAGATTTTGAGAAATATTTTTGCTGAAAACCTCTTAATTGAAGAATCTCTTAATTGAAAAAAACTTGAAAAAACAAGGAGTTAAAAGATAATTACTAGGATATTAAATATCCTAGTAATTACACCGTGTATAATTTATCGTGGATCATAGATATTAAAATACTGATCAAATTCGAGGCTGTTGCTAGAAATATGATGACTCAGGGTGAGTGGCCGTGGGGGGGGGGTCTGATATCAATATAATCAAGTTTTGGGCTCTCATAATTCTGAGAAGTTGGACGTAAAATTTGTGTTTGAATGATGTGAATGCTGACAGTGGACATCTTTCCACCTTCCTTCGGGTACGAATGCTTCATTCAACTTCTGAAAAGGTAAGAAAATCCCGTCAGTGAAACATAACCACTCTTCAGTCTCGAGTGCAACGTAAAGCTCCCGTTCTGGGATGGAAGGATTGAACATATATAGTTAGAACCGTTATACATGTTTTTGGGGAGACATTTGGCGAATATCTACCGTATCACAGGTGAACTTACCTAAGAACCTCACTGAAAGACACGGTGCCCATGAATGGCACAAGATTCGATTCCGGCTCTGCCTAATTCCAGGCTCGCCAGGCTAATCAATAAAATGACAAGATTTACTATAGGAAGTTCACTCTTCAGGAGTAACCCGGCGTAACGGCCTTAACAAAGCACGGAGTCGGCTTCTGGAACGCACCTGATTTGATCTCATTATACGAATGTGGCCGATTGAGAGGGGGTTACGAAAATCCCACTACTCCCCCAACACTCGTATTTTTTCCCTATTTAAAGGTGAAGAAGATCCTTGAGGACCATCCACTCACAGCTCGCACCTCCTACCACAATGGCCATCATCAAGTCAGCGGTAAGAACTAAAAATTCATTTTGAAAATACAATCAAAATTAGACACATTGCGGTTAACTAGGACCATCTTATCTTTCAGAATAAAACTAAACAAAGTGACGATGAAAAATAATTGACAAATTGATTCCATGACTAATTTACAACAATTCTCCCTTGGAGCATTAAATGTTTCAAAATTTTCTCTTCACCTTACTCAATATACCAAATTTTCCACTTCAAACTAGATGAATAAACACTAAATTGTCGCTGAAATAGCTAGTTTTTTTCGCATTTAAACACCATTTTCCCTATGAAATTTCATTGTTAACTTAAAAAATGGGATTCCGTTGGACATGAAGCATGTTTTAACTTTTTGAGAGCCTCTAAAAATTGTTGCATTTTTATCTTATTTCTACTGGAGAAGCGATCATCCAGAGAAAGATTCATCAATTTCTTGTTTTTCTCTTAAATCGTATACTTCAAAATTTTAGTAACGTTTTCGGTTTTGAGTCTATAGCATTGTTCTCACTTCCCTAAGATGAAAACGCTGCAAATTATTACGCAAGTTTTATTATTTATCTTCTTTTTCCGAAAAGAACACTGTTTGCCATTGCCACTACCTACCAATCATATTTTCCCTTCACAACCAAGTTTATTTCAAAGAAATAAACGCTTCAACTCAATTCGAAGAAATTTAAAGTTGTGGGGGCCTTCATTAGGAAATTCGATTAGGTACTGGTTTCTAAGGAATCAAACTGAGTACAACTCGAAGAAACGAATAACCATAGCATTTTGGTCACGTAAAATTTGAACGGAGATTAGCCCTCTTTTTTCGATTCACACTCGTGATTCTGCTTTTTCGTAAATCCGACCCTTAACCCTTTTTTATGAGGTATCTTCATGGAAGTCCGATTTTTACCTGCAACTGTTTATCTACTTTTAAGCCAAAACTGATAGGCGTTAGTTATCTCGATTCTTCAACTATCGATTGAGTAAGAAAACTTGATGTTGAAACTAATAACTCAAAGAAAAAAACAAGATAATTCTCGAGTTGACAGACTGTGACATGGCCTTTGAGGTACCTTCTACCCTCATATCTCACCAAGTAGGCTATTAGTTGGATTTCCTCCATCCTTCCAGAGATGGCGCCACCGTCTAAGGCAGCTCAGATTCCTCTATGAAATGACTCTTCTCCACCTTATTCCTTGGTTCTTTACTTTATGAAAAATAACAGACCACAACGTCCCAACAAGGATTTTTCCAAGTTTCCTTCTTCTACTGCGACAAACTTGAGTTCATAGAGAGGCCTTGGAAAGGTCATGCTTGAGCTGACAAACTGTAATACTGCCTTTGAGGAACCTTCTACTCATATATTCTATAGATTTGTAAAAAAACATCTAAATCCAATAGAAAAATCCGATTTTTTTTTTTTAACAAGTGGGAAACTAAGGGTTAAGTCCCGCGGGGAGCAAACTGTAGGTCTTACAGAGCTCAGGGTTGTCTCATTCGATTCTAAAAATGAAATTCTACTTTAAATTGTTGGAAAAACAATCTCTGTACACCGAAAGTGGTTGAGCTAAGGGGTTTGAAAATTTTGGGCGCATGTACGAACGGTCCCGTCCTCTGAGGGGGTGATGAATGCAAGTGAAAACTAAATTGTTTTAAAAATATTATATTGTTTTCTCACCAGTCGTCAAAAATATCACTATACTTATCTATATTATCCGTCAACATTTAGAAATTGAAAAATTCCCGTCAAAAATATCTTTAAACTTATCTACCTACATAAATGTTCTGTCAACATTTGGAAATTGGAAAATTCACGTCATTTAACACGGTCGGGGGTGATATTTTACTGCCACAATTTGGACAAACCGGGTTCAAGGCAAGTCACCCCTGTCATACCTTGCAATGAACTCCTCCAGCCACTTGTTTTTTTGGACCGACCTCTTACGCCTATAATCCCCATGCGTAGTACTAATTTTGACGTACACGTCCACTTGGTACCTACCCAACTAACGCATCAAAAAATAAAAATTCATATTTTGGGATGAATTTCGATGAAGTTAGCCATAAAAGCTGCATGGAAGGACTCACAGACATAGCTGGTCGTAAAGCTGCAGTCGCTTAGCCTGCTCGCCCACAAATCCAGAGGGAACTTAGCTGAATCAATGTAGGTGTCATGCACGTATCATCATCACAATCATAATGTCACTCAGTTTTATCTGAACTCGCAGCCATACTGTTCGTAAATTTTGTAAAAAATCAAAAGAAGTTTCCTTCTCGAACAGGACCGTTCGTGACAACACCCAAAATTTCAGCTCTTTCAGTGGCAAAATTTGTATTCGATTTTCGAATTCTACGTACCTTGGAACGTAAACCATCAAATTTTGAGAGGTTTACATTTTTCTTTTGGTCGACTCCACAAGTTGACCATTGAAAATATTAAACTAAAATTTTAGGGAATTTTACTTCTTCAAATCCGTTTGAGCTACTGGTCTGGTCTTTCGATGGCACTTCTCAAGAATCAAAGTACACCATTCATATAGAAAATTTAACAGTAATTCCAAAAATGTGGTCAAAAGTTGAAATTGAATAATTTGAAGTGGAAAAATCTGAGTTTAAAAAAAAACATGGTTTCCCTAGAAAACTCATTCAAAAATCTTATCTCAAGAATGGATTGAAATGAAAATACGCGTTTGGCAGTATTTCACTCTATTTTTGGTGTAGTTTTACGATTTCTCTTTGTTTGAATCTACGAGCGGACCAATTTGTATGTATTTTATATATCCAGTTTTGTATACTCTTGAGTTGAAATGAAAGATATTTATGTTGCAGCTAGTCGCCTTAATTGCCATCGTCGTCGTCGCTCTCGCTGAAGAAACGAGGGAGAAAAAACATGCTCACGCCGCTTACTCAGGTGCCCAATTACTACTCCAATGGGGTATTTCGGTGGGTCGGAAATTCAGGTTTTTGACCTCAAATTTGGATTCAGCACCCTTGAAAACCTCCATACTCCAACTTTAAGCCCAATGATACTGTAACATGTGGTAGAAAAATTAATTAAAGAGATCACACGTTTGAAAAAAGGCGGGCCTCCCTAACGCACACACACTGCCACGCGCGTGTGTAAGTAGTATTTTGTAGTATCCTCCAAGGGTTTCATCTCTTCTCTGTGCATGGATACTTTTTTCAAAGACTGTTGGCTAACTACGTCACACCATTCAAATCTTCAACTTTCCTTAGCTTCTCTGATTTTTTAAAAACATTTTCTCGACGAACAGACCCAATTACCGTTATTCCTGAGCCAAACTCATTTGAAAAAAAAAAAAAAAAAAAAAAAAAAAAATTAAAATTGACTGAAATTTTTCATTAAGACTAATAATATTCCCAATTTTATTATGCTTTAGTTTTCACTGGATGGCACCACTTTTGGTGCCAAAAGTAATTCCTGTTTTTCTCTGGAAAAGCTCGACTGTTTCCAGTATTATTCATTTTTTTTATACATAAGTAGGAAGTCATGTATTTTTTATACATACTTAAGTAGTCATGTATTTTATAATAAGTCATGTATGTATTTTTTATACATAAGTAGGTTGAAATACAAACTCCTTCCACTGCTTTTCAAGCATCTCACTGCAATGCTCGGCTCCGAACACATCCGAACCATGGCCTACCACCCTGCCGCTAATGGGGCCATTGAGAGATGGCACCGCAGCTTGAAGTGTGCCTTGAAGCACAACTGACGGAAGATTGGATTTCGACGTTACCGACAGTCCTCCTAGGATTACGTTCCTACCTTATCCCCGACATTGGAGTGACGCCAGCCGAAATCATCTATGGAGAACCTATTCGTTTTCCAGTTGATTTTTTCGATTCCCCAAGTAGACCTTCAGACCTTCCAAATTTACTTGTAAAATTGCGTGACCATGTCCGTAACCTCCGTCCAGTTCCTTTCAAACATCACACCGCCAAAATTCCTTATGTCCATCCAGATTTACCTGTTTCTTCGCATGTTTTCGTACGACAGGATGCTATGAGAAGATCTTTGCAACCTACTTACGATGGCCCTTATCGCGTACTGTCCCATACAGACAAAGTTTTCCGCCTACAGACGCCTCGCGGAGAGCAGAGTGTTTCGGTTGACAGAGTCAAACCAGCTTTCATGCTGGCTCAGCCCGCAGATCTGGACCCATCTCCTCATCCATTTTCGATCCCACAGGCCAGCACACCAACTTCTGAACCGACAAATCATCATGCTACCACTCGGAGCGGTCGACAAGTCCGGTTTCCAGAACGGTATCGTTGAAACTTGGGGGGGAGTAATGTGGCTGCCATCCTACATCCTTTTATTATTATTTGTTTGTACCGTAGACCTAACGAGGTCTATTGTGGAGTGCCTCAAGGCTATGTTAGCCCTTTATGAAGGTTTTACTAAACACTCCTTCTCCTACTCGAACCCAAAACAGCGTCCACACATCCTACAATTTTGGGTATTCTGAAAACCCCAAAATAATACTTCTGTATGTGAAATAAATTTATGTTCCCTACATAGATAAAATTTAGTTTCTAAGATAATGATTAATATGAATGAAAATAATTGAAAATGAATTACTTTATAAAATCATGATGAAATAATGATCATTTTTAATTTATGAAATAATTCAGGAATTCCGGACGCATCAGTTGGCTCTCTTGGATACACCGGCCAAGGCTACGGATATCAGCCCTACGGAGGAGCCGGTTTGGGCTTAGGCTACGGCGGGCTCGGCCACGGAGGCGGCTGGAACTCACCTTCCTACACTGGGGCCTGGCCTCAAACCGGCTACGGATACGGCACCGCAGGCTACGGAGCCGGCTACGGATCAGGCTACGGTTACGGCGGCGGGTATGGCGCTCAGAGGCACGGAGGTTACGGAGGTTACCCCGGCGCCTACGGTCACGGTCACCACCACTCGGGATATCTAGGATAACCGTGATAATTTTGACGGGGAGATACCGAAATACTGTAAAATATCATAAGTATTATAAGTGTTTTACGTACTACTTATATACATAATATATTATAAGTAGGTACCTGACAATACTTATCCAGTATTTCTATACAACTTTCCAATCAAGACCGGAAGAACTGTTATTTCTCTCAAAATAAGTTATTTTTTTGAACAAAAAGAAATGTGATTCCTTAGCCACTAATGACCTGGAGCTGTGAACAATTAAATATTATTTTATTTACCTAATCCTGAAAATGAAATAAAGCATTATACATAATCAATTAGTGCATCTTTTATTCGTCCTGATCGATTTAATTTGGATTGAATTTGCCACTATCAAGATTTCCAGAGGATTATTATGACCAGTACCAAAGAAAAAAAACCAAAAACCAAACAGGGCAGTGAGCTGCCTCACAAAGATTAACTCGGGTATATTGACTCTGCATAATATGCATAATAGTGTACATAATATCGTCGGGTGATTGCAAAAAGTGACCAAGTGACATTTCGCTAGTTTTCAGGAGAGCCGTCTGAAGTTTACTACTTTTTCCAGTCAGAAAATTAGCATATAAAAAACAGTCTGTAACTTCAAAAACTATTATACCATATTCTTAGGGACCTCTAAATGCTTATTGTACTCGAAATTAATGAATTTTTCACGTCATTTTGTCATAATAGTTCTTTTTCTAGAACATTACGACTTGGTCATTTTTTCCAGGAAATTTTCAGGAAAACGGTTCACTTGATCATTCCTGCAAATTGAATCGTATAGTGATTATTCAATAATAATCATCATGATTTTTTATATTTCGTGAAATTGAAGTCTCATCGAGGCGTGGTTATCGTTATTGGCTAGAAATTACTATAGAAAGCCCTAAAATTATCGAAATTTTACTTGGTCAGTTTTACCGGGAAACTCTGGCCTCAGAAAAGCACTTGGTCAGCGTTTGAGAAAACTTTGTATTTTGAGGGAAAACGGTGGAAAACTCTATCAAAACGATGCTAGACTGTAGGTTCATAACTTGGGGTGCCAATCTAAGGAGAAAAAAAATCGACCACAACAACAACAACATGAAATTGAAGTGGAATGAGTGGCTTCTCTTGAGAGTGCAACTTTCAGCCCTCTCGTTTTTTCGTTTTCATCGCAGGCTTGAATCCTATCTTAGGTTTTTACTAAAATTTGTACGTCAACATTAAAAAACATATTGTTTAGTAATGCATGCATTCCAGGGGACGTCCCATTCGATAAGCATTGGGTCAATTGATACCATTTGGTTAGGGGAAAAACGGTTCACTCGATGTGATTTATTAGGTATTTTAGGCAAGAAATAGTGATCCCCCCCCCTCACCCACCATATCATTTCTAGCGGCATGGGAGCCTCGAATTTGTAGAGCATTTTAAATACCATGATCTACGACACCCAACATGCGAATTCGAATCCCCCCCCCCCCCCGGCAATGGTGCCAGTCTGGCACCAAAGCAGTAATACTTCGTAACGTTGAACTTTCATCTACTTGTTTTGGTAGGCAGTCCCTTGAAGTTCAATTCCGTATTCAAGGTGAAACACGAAAAAAACTTTTAAAAACCCATGAAATATGCGGTTTATGGTGCCCTGGCACCATGGTGGCACCACTAATAGTTCCATGGTGGCACAGATAATAATTCATGAAAATCCGGAGGTATAATGAGAATTTTTTCTCAATTTCAAAGCTTAGATACAATTAGTAGGTAAGCTATAAAGGAACCGAAATATTGAAAAATCGGATATTTTGTGAATATCATCCCCCCACTCACCCCCTCCTCTTGCGAATTTTGATACTCTGGTGGAATAGTGTGCAATTTGGATGATTTATGAGTCGAACAAAAGAAACACTCAAAACGGTTGGAAATAGAGGCTTGGGCGAATTTTACAGGATTATGCCCACAAACGCATGTTTTTTAGTATTAACCCCCCCTTTACCCCTCTTAAAATTCAAGATTTGAAATTCCGGTGAGTATTGCACAACTAGATAGGTTTCCGCGTCGAATAAAAAAAGAACCACGAAAATCGGTTGGAAATTGAGGCCTGGGTAGAGTACACAAAATTAGGCCCAATAACGCACGTTTTTTGAGCATTAACCCCCCCCCCCCTTCCCTCCCCTAAAAAGAAAAATTCGAAATTCTGGCTACGTAGTGCACAACTAGATAGTTTTCCGCGTCGAACAAAAAAAGAACCACGAAAATCGGTTGAAAATTGAGGCCTGGGCAGACGACACAAGATTTTGTCACACCCATACACAAACATTCACCTATGGTTTTTTTTGTGGATTTGGATTCAGAATGGTCTAAAACGGATTACTGTGTGGTTATTTTTCTTTTCTGTTGAGTGTTGTCCAACTTCACCCCAGATCGATCGCATAAGGACGCCCAAGTCTTACAGTGGGAGTCCTAATAACTGAAAAAACGTCTGCCAAGTGGGTGTGGCACATAGCTTCCTCGTATCCATAACCCGATTGTATAGGTGATCCGATGCATAGTAGTTAATCTCAAAACATCAGAACATCAAAACAAGATAATCTGTAACATCCTTGAAAATTTCATTGAAATCGGATGGAAAATGTAGAAGTTATGGCCGTTACAAGGAAATTCACGTTTGCGCATGCGCAGTGGCTACTATCAGTCCGAAGGTGGTGATTATCATAGGGGATCATCAACAACCTAATCCGCATAATCTCTGAAAATTTCATCGAAATCGGATAGAAAATGCGGAAGATATGGCCGTTACAAGGAATTCACGTTTGCGCATGCGCAGCGGCTACTATCAGTCCGGGGGTGATGATCTTCATAGGGCATCATCTAAATACTAATCTGTAACATCCCTGATAATTTCATTGAAATCGGATGGAAAATGTAGAAGTTATGGCTGTTACAAGGAATTTGCGTTTGCGCATGCGCAGTCGCTTCTATCAGTCCGGGGATGATGATTTTCATAGGGGACCGTCTACACACCAACCCGCACAATCCCTGAAAATTTCATCGAAATCGGACAATAACTTCGTATAGTTATGCGCGTTACAAGGAATTCATGGCAGATAGACAGACACACAGACAGACACGGAACCAAAATTGTTCAGAAAGGTCTAAAACGCAAAACGCGAGTGGAAATTTTGATTTTAGAGAACTTTTTTTTTCGTCCTTGAAAAGTGAAAACAAAGCTTCCGCTACCTTGGTAGCAAAACTCGGAAGCAAAAACTGAGCAGTTGAGTGATAGAAATTCGAATATAAACTTTATTGTACAAAAACTTATTTTAAAAAAAGTTTGAGTTCTTTGAGAATCAAGGAAAAATTATTATTTTTTGAAGTTGAATAATTCAATTTTGAAGTTGAACAATTATTGTAAAATTGGAGCTTTACTCTTCCATGTCTTCGTCATTTTCGGAAAAACTTGGCTCTGGGGCGCGTTCCTTGGTTTTCACTGCTGATGGTAAACCTGCAGCCTGGAATTATTTGATCATGTGGTATTTGATCAACTGTTCCCAGCTTGAAGCCATTGTTTTTCCTAGTTCAAATTTTAAAAATAGTGACTATCTCCCACTTGGTCAGTTTTTCCAGTGAACATATTCACGCACCAAGCATTTGTTTCAACCATAACCTTCGCCTTTCTGGTACTTGGTCACTTTTTCCAAGGTCGACTTCTTAGATGGCATCACTTTTCTTCCCTGGAAAAACTGATCGGTTGGCATTTGGTCAATTTTACCGGTATGGAAAACAACTCCTTTTACGTCTTTGCTTGCCCATAGAAAATATCTTCTGGAAAATGGTCAGTTTTTGCAGCACGCATTTACTCATTCCGATGACTAAGTTTTCCCAGGTAATCGTGCTCAAGTGCCACTTGGTCACGATTTGCTACATTTTTCGGCAGTAAAAATTGAATTACCCTCATATTCTTTTAAATAATGAAAATAATCATTTTAAACTCATAGAATTACGTAGGCAACGTTATTTTCTATCACCTGACATCAAAACCTCGATTTCGAGAAAATGTCACTTGGTCACTTTTTGCAAGCACCCGACGATATGTACATAATATTATTATGTACATATTGATATTATTATGTACACTATTATTTTAGCTAAATTGAAAATACACTCGTAAAACATGGTTTTGGTTTGATTAGATAACTGAGTTCAAATTTCTTGTCCGTGCAAAGATTTTTCCTCAACAAGACGTCAACAAGACTTGGCGGCGGATTTGGAAACTTGAACCGGAACATTTTCTAAGTGACAGTCGGTCGCCGTTCGTTCCTCGTTCCAGGTTAGGATTTATATCAATTACCAGCGCTCAAACTTTAAAGCTGTACCAAAATTCGAAATTTTCAATGTTTTTTAGAAATTCATTAGTGCAGCAGTCTAGGGAATTGAAAAACTACAAGACTGCGGTAAGGATCATCATTGTCATCATTGCATCAATGGTTGCATCAATGGTTTATTATTTTTTATTTTTCTATGTAGATCACTCGTCTGCAAAGCCACCAACCATCCAAAATGAAGAAAAACATCGATCGCATTTCGCAAAATTTGAACGGAGATTAGGCCTCTTTTGCGATTCACACTCGTGTTTCTGATTTATCGTATGTGAAACCCTTAAATTCTCGTAGGGAGCGAACGGTTTGTCCTACAGAGCTCCGCGTGGTTTCAAAAAATTCTAAAAATTCTATAGAATCTTAAATTAAAGGAAAAACAATACCTTTATATCAAAATTTTTTGAGTTAGGGCGTTTTCAGAATTTTAAAATTCATTTTTGAACCGTTAGAAGTGATCTAAATCGACCAAAGTCTTCCAGGCACAACTAGATATCAAACGGAGCCTACATCCCAAATTTCATCAACATCGGTCAATGCTAAGTGGGGAAAGTGCAGCGTACGGCGGACGGACGGCCAAATTTTTATTCGATTTCTGGATTCTACGTACCTTGAAACGTAAACCATCTAATTTTGAAGGGGTGTTAAAAAACATTTTTTTCTTGGTCGATTCCAAAGGTTCATTATTGAAAATAATAAACCAAAATGGGGAAAATCCAACTGAATAAATGGTTTTTCCAATTTCTCTTTGGTAATTCTAGTTCGATTTTTATGATTCCAGAGGAAAACAAATCAAAAACCAATAGGCTAAACATCGAGAAACAATAGATCTCTCGAAACAATTCTCTGGGGGGAAATAAATCGTAATTCGAGTTACCCCCATTTTTCCCGAAATACAACGTCATATATTGGATTTAGAATAAAAGCTTCACAATTATATTCGGTCGCGCTGTATCGATCATAAGTTCGAACTACATCATTGAGATGAAATTGAAGCTACTCGTCGTTCTCATGTGCGCAATTATTGCCGGAACCAGCGCGTTACATAAGGTGAGAAATTAAAACTAAGCTGTTATTTATTTAAGATAATTGATTCGGTAATTGGTCTCGTTCATGATGTTCAATACCAAGTGAACTTTCAGAATCGAACACTAATTTTTGAAAAAATGTTTTATTACAATCTGTCTACTCGATAATTATTTTGTTCTTTTGGTTTATTATTTTCAATAGCAAATCGACGAAAACAAAATTCTGAAAATTTGTTTTTCAATGTATCAAGTAACGAAGGAAATAGGATAAAAATGTTTCCGTCCGTTCTCCGTACGTGGCACTTTCTTTAGTTAGTTACCATTGACCGATTTTGATGAAATTTGGTATATGGGCTCCATTTTGGCTATAATTGAATCGGTGAGTGCAGAAACCACTTCAGTCAAAAAATTCGGAAATTCTTTGTTCAATGGAAACTAGCTCAGGAAGGAGAAAGGCGCGTTGAGTGCAAAAACCACGCCATAATAAAGGTATAATTTTAATTTATGATAATTTTTTTTTCATAAATTACATGTCCAACTTAAATTTTAAATTTTCTGAGCCCAATTTAAACGAAAACTAGGTAATTTTTTCATGTCAGCAACATAAACGCATTTAACCTTCATCCGCTCGCGTCTCCTGAAGTCACACTTCCGATCGCGTAGGCGGCAAATTGGCCGCCCTTGATTTCACCACTTTTCTCCGTTAAACTTGCGTGTTTCAAATCAGTTTTGACTAGGGAACTCAGCACAAAATTACAAGAACATTTTTATAATAATATCTTTATTCAAATAATCGCAATCACAATAAGAAGGTAAATATATTTATATCAAAATCACATTTTCAGTATTTGAAGGTTTTCTGCACTAAAATAATATTCTGCAGTTCGCTACTTTTTCTATGAAAGGAGGTAACAAAAGTTTGAATATAATAATTTGAATAAAATAATAATATAAATAAATGTAAAATATAATAAAATTTGAGTATATAACTGGGCCAGGACATTGGCAATTTCTTCCTCTGTGGAATACAATCGATCCCTGAAAAATATGAACAATTCATTATTAGCTTTCAGTTCAAAATATTTCCAAATAAGATAAGAAACACGTATTGAAAGTCCAACGCATGATCTAGAGCCGCCCTGCGAAAGAAGTACTGTCGAGAAAACACGCGGAAGAAAAATAAACATTTACCTAACCTACATTTTCCAAATCGAGATGCGAAAGATTCATTATTCAGTTCAAAATACAGCAGAGTACGACAAGAAATATCTATGAGAAGTCCTACACGTATTCCAGAGTACTGTGAAAGTAGTGCAGTTGAAAAAACATGTGAAAGGAAAATTAATATTTACTTACATTTTCCAAATCGAGGGATGCAAAAATTCTCACGTTAACACCCGCGTAGGCGGCAAATTGGCTCGAACCCGATGCGCCCGACTTTGGAGTAGTATTGACTCAGCTGACGCGTCCACCACGATCGGAATTCAACGCAATCTAGGGGGTTACATATCAACTAGAGAATACATGGCGCTTCTGGGGCTATCACGGTACTAAGAGCGAACATAAGCGGGAAAATCCGAAAAGGCGGCCAATCTGCCGCCCACGCGAGCGGATGAAGGTTAATGACAGATAAAAAAAAAATGTTCAATTGTTGAAAATTTGAAGGAGTAATGAAGTTTTTTCTTTCTCCTGTAAAATCTGAAAATCTTGACTTGAGTGGTATCTGCACTCACCGAATCAATTGTGCCGCGAAGATTTTGGGTGACGTCAATCACTTCTAATGGGTGAAAAACAAGGGCTGCAATATTCAAAACGCCCTTGTTCAAAAAATTATTATAAAGGTGATGTTCATCCATCAATTTAAAATAGTGTTGATTTTTTTAGGATCGATAGAGACCAACCAGAGATCTGTAGGACCAACCGTTCGCTCCCCATAAGAACTTAATGTTTGGGCTTATCATAAATCAGATACACGAGTATGAATGATTACTGAGTAGATAAATACTTACGACCGATATCTAAGGTCTCCCACTAAGCTCATGGATGTTCTCATGTTAAAGAACATTTTGACAGTACCCAAAAACCTAAAATAACCGAACCGAGCCCTGAACTTATTTGTATATCAAAAAAGAATTCTGTCATACTCGTATTCACTTATTTGAACGAATAAACGCTGCAAATTATTACACAAAGGTATAATATTTATCAGTCCACGAAGAACACTGCTTTGCCATTGCGACTACCTACCAACCATATTTTCGCTTCACAACCAAGTTTATTTAGAAGAAATAGTGAACGCTTCAGACAAAATTCGAAGAAATTAAGAGTTGTGGGCGCCGAAGGAAATTTGATTACTGGCTGCTAAGGAGGCAAAAGTGAGTAAAACTCGAAGAAACGAACAACGATAGCATTTTGGTCAACTAAAATTTGAACGGAGATTTGGCCTCTTTTGCGATTCACACTCGTGATTCTGATTTATCATGACTTCAACATCAAGTTCTCATGGAGGCGAACGGTTGGTCCACGGAGCTCTAAGTGGTCTCATTCGATTCTAAAAATTCAAAACTATTTTAAATTGATGAAAAACCAATAACTTTATGTCGAAAGCGTTCTGAATATTTCAGCCTTCATTTTTCAACCCTTAGAAGCGAATGACATCAAGCTTTGCGGCAAACACCACGGCTTTACACAACTAGACCCCAAATGGTGCATATACAGGGTGTTTCACGAAAAGGTTACACCCCCCTTTATTTCCGCAAAATACAGCATAAAAAATTACGATCAACGCAATTCTTCATGATTTTTTGTGAGGATCCCAGGAAAAATACTTTTGCGCAAAAAAGTTGCGGGCAATCGAGCGCAATTGACACTAACTTCATTTTTTCAAAAAGAACCCTCCATTTTTTATTACAAAATCGGATTGTACGTCAAATTTCATGAAAAATTCATACCCGAATTGATTTGTTTCACTGCGCGCAACCTGGCTTTTTGAACGCTCTAAGTTGCGCAATTCCACAATTGCGCAATAATTAGGTTTTGGAGAACCCTAAGTGTGGCACATGTTTTTTCATCATTTTTTGACGCTGAATCACAGGGTGTCATCCGTTTTGAGGAAGACCATGATTTAAAGAGGAAAAATTAACATTTCTTTCACGAAAACATCAGTTTTGTGGTCGAAATCTTGTTTACTTTTTATTTTCTCACCTCTTTTTGAACCTCGGGCTTGGGGCCGTCTACGGTAGAGTTGAAAATAAAAACTGGAAGCACGATCATGCTTGAACTGAATAAAATTGCCTAAAAACTATAACGATTTAAAAAGATTGATTTTTTCACTATTAACAACCGAATTTTTCGGTCGCCATTTAGAAAAATTCCAGTCAAATTGAAAAACGGATGACACCATGTGATTTAGCGTAAAAAAATGATGAAAAAACATGTGCCACACTAAGGGTTCTCGAAATCCTAATTTTTGTGCAATTGTGGAGTTGTGCAACTTAGAGCGTTCAAAAAGCCAGGTTGCGCGCAATAAAAATATCGGTTCGGGTATGACTTTCCATGAATTTTGACGTAGAATCCGAATCTGTAATGAAAAATGGGGGGTTCTTTTTGAAAAAATTAAATTAGTGTCAATTGCGCACGATTGCGCGCAATTTTTTTGCGCAAAAGTATTTTTCCTGAGATCTTCTAGAAAATCATGAAGAATTGCGTTGACCGGAATTTTTCACGCTGTATTTTGCGGAAATGAAGGGGGTGTAACCTTTTCGTGAAACACACTGTATACCAAATTTTATAAAAATCGGTCCATGGAAACTAAGGAAAGTGCCGCGTACGGCGTTTGGGCGGTAACATTTTTATTTGATTAGCGGAATTGATTTACGTACCTTGAGATATAAACCTACAAATTTTGATGTTGGAGGGGGGGAGGGTGGGGGATTTTTTTGGAGGATTCCAAAGGTTCAACATAGAAAATAATAAACCAAAATAGCCCAGCTACTCCATGTTCTACTTAGACGGCTCAGTAATTAACAACAAAATAGCGCGTGGGTTTTATGATAGCTCCAACAAATTTTCTAAAAGCTTCCGTCTCGGAAATCGAGCTACCATTATACTCTCCAGAAGCGATCGCCATAGTACCATCTCTAATATACCGATGGCATACCTACAAAACCGTATATGTCCGATTTCTTTTCAAAAATTCCTGAATGCGATCGTTTTTTTGACATTTTATGTCTTTACTATGGCATATAAATGAAAAATCGTCACGCGGGGATCGTTACGCGGGGAGCGTTATGAGGGGAGCGTTACGCGGAAATTTCTGATGATTTTCACGTACAACCAATCGTTCCTAGGGGAAACTAACTTCCTCATTTTCCACCCCACAAAAATCGTTCACCACTCATTGGAAAGCTCTCAATTTATTAAACATAAGACATAAAATGTCTCTCGTGGTTGCGTACTTGTACGAAAGCTGTATCCACCGTTTGTGTTTTTTCACTAATTTAAAACGGAATTGAATTTTTTACGGTTTTTATAATCTCCTGCAAAATGTCAGGAAATCGAAGTACACGGTTTTGCAGGTATACTGTCGATACGGGGTCAGCTGTGGCCGTGAGACGAAAATTAACCTGAAATGGTTGTTTACTTAATTTTACTTACTGTTGATACACTTGTTGATACACCTGGGAGAGTCGGGTACAATTTTATATTTGGTCGATTAATTATTGAAAATAATAAACCAGTATGTAGATGTCCTTTAAAAATCCAAAAGTTGAAAAATATGTGTCAATTTTCAGTTAGATGTAGATTTTATTATTAGGATAATTATATTCTTACACGACTGATTTGGCGGTTTTCTTTCTTTTTCGCAGAGGAGTGCCCATGGTACGTTCATACCGTGTGTCGTTAATCGAACTGGATAATTCAATGGCAATTGCATCGTTCGAATAAAAAGTGATTATGAAGTATAATTTAATTGATTTAAAACCCTTACTTAGTTAGGAAGTAAAATAAACTAAATATTAATACAAGATGGAGAAGATGCTTACCCTGCCGAACGGATGACCAGGAAGGGTGTAGTTTGACGACTAATCTGTGAGTTCAGCTTATTATGTAGTAGGGATGGATATCGAATGATTGGGAATGGATCGGAATGTCAATTATCAAATAATCGATGTCAGTACGGCATTTATGTCCGCTTTACCTCGTCTTGGTGTTACTTGAATGACGATTGGCGTCGCTTCGTTTGTTCTCAACACTTGTAACACTCGGGAGCTATAAACATGGGGTCTA
Organism: Apolygus lucorum; assembly: GCA_009739505.2. Taxonomy (NCBI): domain Eukaryota; kingdom Metazoa; phylum Arthropoda; class Insecta; order Hemiptera; family Miridae; genus Apolygus; species Apolygus lucorum. The sequence continues at coordinate 47,757,979 of CM019183.2, read as the reverse complement.
GCGAACCCCATCTATTTGAGATTGTCATGAAGTAATTTGAAGAACGTTTGACGAACGGGTGTTGCACATAGCGTCCTCGTATCCATAACCCGATTGTATAGATGATCCGATGCATAGTAGTTAATCTCAAAACGTCAATACTTAAGAACCTTCCACTGCCCTCATAGGGGACCATTTACACGCTAATCTGAACAAGCCTGAGAAACTTCATCGAAATCGGATGGAAAATGGAAGAATTTACATTTTCGTAGGGGACCATCTACAGCCTACTATACATAATCCCCGAAAATTTCATCGAAATCAAATAGAAAATGAGGAAGTTATGGCTGTTACAAGGAATTCACGTTTCCGCATGCGCTGCAGCTACTATCAGTCCGGGGGTGACGATTTTCATAAGGGACCGTCTACACGCCAACCCGCACGATCCCTCAAAATTTCATCAAATTCGGATGAAAAATGTAAGTGTTATGGCAGTTACAAGTATTTCACGTTTGCGCATCAGCAGAAGCTACAGTCATTTTTAAAGCTTTGATTTTCATTGGGTACCATTTAAAACCTGATCCGCATAATCTCTGAAAATTTCATCGAAATCGGATAGAAAAAGTGGATGTTATGGCTGTTAAGAGGAATTCACGTTTGCGCATGCACAGCGGCTAATATCAGTCCGAGGTTGATGATTTTCATAAGGGACCATCTACAATCTACTCTGCATAATCCCTGAGAATTTCATCGTAATCGGACAATAACCTCGTATAGTTATGCTGGTTACAAGGATTTCATGACAGACACACAGACAGACACGGAACCAAAATTGTTCAGAAAGGTCTGAAACGCAAAACGCGAGTGGAAATTTCAATTTTTGAGAAATTTTTAGTTCAACCTTGAAAAGTGAAAACAAAGCTTCCGCTATATAAATGTACTGCAGGAGTCCAAAATAACAATTTATGTTTCGGGAACATTTTGGCGACACAACTCTGTCAAGGCTTTTACTACCAACATAGCAATATAGATATTTTCACCCATATCTCTCGTGGAAGAATTGAACATTCGTAATAATTTTATATACTTTACCTTCGCGGGGTTCCGGCAAAATGAGTGGATAGCGTGTTAACTAACAAGGAGTTTCCTATTCAATCAAGCTTTACCGGACTCAAATGAACAACATGACTTACTTACCTCTGAGAGATTCTTCTTTCTTAGGAGCTTTTTTAAATAATTTTTATTGGCGTTGTATGCAAATACATTCAGTCCTAGCACGTTAATTTTGGTTTATTATTTCCAATAATGAACCTATGAAAAAAAAAATTTTTCTTCGTCGATTCCAAAGGTTCATTATTGAAATAATAATGAAATCATGTTTAAAGCACGAATAACATGTGCACTTTGTGATTGGTTTCCGAGTGTGTACAGGGCTCCGTTGACGATCGAGTTCTCCGTTGATAGGAGGGAGTCTACGTTGAAGGGCCTCTTAACTTCTGCTGGTATTTTTGTTCACATTTATGTTATGTTTGATTACTCAATACTTGTAGAGAAAAGCCTTACATAGTGGATGCACAGCTCACAGTCTGATCATTGTCTTCAGCAATTTAGTGGTTGAAGTAGGTGGTTGTCACCTGAACCAACTAATTTTTTATTCGTAGTTTGGGGAAAATTGAGGTATATTGTTGTCCCACATGGAAGTTGAGATGGTAATCATTCGATTTACAGGTAAGGTGTTGAGAAAAAATGTAATCTAGAGATCTGTATGTGGCATGAAAATAGCATTCTTGCCTCTTCGTTTGCTATTTCATTGCTTTATAATTTTTTTTCTTTGGTTGTGAAGGATTGTTGAATTTTTTATCATTTCCGATTCAAGATAAGGAGACGTAAATTAGATGTCAGATAGAATTGATTGCTGAGATAAGGAAAAAAGTTTTTCTTGATATCCCAAAAGTTTGGTTATCAGGACCCCCCCCCCCCCCCTTTTAAACCAAACCGATTTTTTTTTTTTGCCCGAGGCGATTCCAACATATACCAGAGAGAGTCGAGTAGTCATGGAACTAGAATTTTGATTTTCGAGAATACAAATTTTCTCGACCTGCTGTACGGCTAAAATGTATTTAGATCTTCCGTGTAGAGAAAGGGAGAAAGTGGTCGCACACGGAATTGTGTGGAACATAGAGTGGAATAAACTGTGACTTCCTTCACAACCCACTCAACTAGACGCTCGACGCAATATTCTGTACATTACGTGCTTAGAATAAGGTAGGTTCCAAACACGCAGGTAAGTTTGGTTCCATCTCTAGGCAGAACTAAACTAGATTAATTGGATTTTTTGCTCTTCGGTTGATAAAACCTCTTCCCAGTTCCGTTTCCGGAAGTGAGGGTCTAGCCCTCGAGTGAAAGACCGGAAAAACGTCTGGTGTGGCCGAAAAACGAAACTCCAGCTCCAACGAGGCGAGGAGGCTTTCGGAAGGGAACTGGTAAAGCAATAAACGGATTAACTCGGATCGCTGGAGATGACGTCGCGTCTTTTCCCCCTTCGTCTGGGAAAATTACACCGGGGATGATGTTTTTTTTTCTAGTTTCCCCCGCGTTATGGCGGTTTTCCCCGCGGTCGGTTCCATAATAAAAACGTCACTCGTACAGCTTCCTGTATGGTAATCCAGGTCGGCCTATCAGCCGAAGAATTCATCGATGGGCGGTGGATATTTATGATTTCTTGACTAGTTTATGATCTATAGAGAGATCCTAGTAATTTTGGTTCGGCTTGAATACGGCGTGAAATATTCTCAGTCCAGCGCCGTATTGTTGATAAGGATCGGATACAACGCTTTTATCGAAATACGGCGCCGGATTGAGAATAAGTCACGCCGTATTTAAGCCAAACCAAACCAACTAGGAACTACTTGTCGAATATCGGGACTGGGGTCATCAAGGAAAAAATGCTGTTATCGCTTAGCAATCGCGATAAAAACGCCGCAAATTATCACACAAAGGTTTGTTATTTTTCTATATAGATCAATCATCTGCAAAGAACACGGTTTTGCCATTGTTACCACCAACCAACTTTAAGAAAAACATCGATCGCATTTCGGTCAGCTAAAATTTGAACGGAGATTAGGCCTCTTGTGCGATTCACAATCGTGTTTCTGATTTATCATAAGTCCAACCCTTAAATTCTCGTAGGGAACGAACGGTTTGTCCTACTGAGCTCCGCGTGGTCTCAAAAAATTCTGAAAATTGTGAAGAATCTTAAATTGAAGAAAAAACAATACCTTTATATCAAGATTTTTTGAGTTAGGGCGTTTTCAAAATTTCAAAATTCATTTTGAACCCTTAGAAGTGATTTACATCAACCAAAAGCTTCGGGGCACAACTAGACCCCAAATGGAGCCCACATACCAAATTTCATCAAAATCGGTCAATGCTAACTGAGGAAAGTGCCGCGTACAGCGGACGGACGGCCAAATTTTTATCCGATTGGTTAAGAATTTTTTTCTTGGTATATTCCAAAGGTTCATTAGTGAAAATAATAAACCAAAAGACGCTTTTATACGCCTAAAATGTTTTAATTCTATTGTTTTTTTTGTTTCTCTTGAGTACCTAATGCTATAGTTATTTATTTATATTGAAAGATTTCTACTTCGATTATAAAGTGAATGAGAACTATGTAGGGAGTATGATGTGGTTGGTTCTCTCTCCTCTTGTATCGCTGCCGTTGAGCCCTTATGAAGGGAATAGATTTTCCGAAAGCTAGGCGATAACAGCCTCTCTTTCTTGATGACCTCAGTGCCGATATTTGACAAGTTCTTCATACCGTGGCAAGATACACCCAACATCTTCTACTAGGTACTTTCTACTTATTTTGGATTTTGTTGAGAAAGGGATTCAAAAAGGCCAGGAGAATCGTGATTACGATTTAGTTTAGTGGGAAACGGTTGGTCCTTCAGAGCTCTGGGTGGTTTCATTCGATTCTAAAAATATGGTAATGTTTTAAATTGATTTGAGAACTACACCTTTATTTTGATATTTTTTAAGATACGTAATTTTGAAAATTCAACATCTTAGAAACATTCCCTGTGCATATAGTATATTGGTATGGTATTCTGAAATCGAAAAAAAATTCGTCCGGGTACTCTATGAGTTTGCGAAGTCGAGTAGATCATGAATATGGACTCTTACTATTCATACAATATTGTATAGAATATACAACATATTATCACTTCTTCCCACTCCCTCTCCCTAGCTAATTTTGAAACTCTGATAAAATAGTCTGCAATTTCGAAGATTTCTGAGTCGAACAAAAGAAGAAACACGAAAATCGGTTGGAAATTGAGGCCTGGGCAGAGTTTACAAGATTATGCCCGCAAACGCACGTTTTTTCAATCCTTAACGCCCCCCTTTCCACCCCTCAAAAGGCAAAATTCGAAATTCCGGCGAAGTAGTGCACAACTAGATAGATTTTTGCGTCAATAGAAAAAGAACTAAGTGTGTGTTTTTTCTGTTGAGTGTTGTCCCACTTTGCCCCAGATTAATCACACAAGGATGCCCAAGTCTTACTGTGGGACGTCCTAAAAAAAAAAACAATGTACGTGTGGGCACTCTATGAGTGATGAGAAGAGTATTTTCGCTCTCACGTGTGACGAGAAGAGTATTTTCTGAGGTTTTTGAGAAATATTCAACCATGAGGTTGATTGTATCATTTTAATGCTTTGGGCTGTGCATCTCACCAATAAGATGGAATACTCTGTCATACATCTAATAATTCAAATTTTCACAACCATACCTATCAAGATTTGAAATTTCTTTGAAAATTTCACTTTCCTGGTCAAAACACTTTTTGAAAAAACGCCAAAATAACAAGTTGAGGGCTTCTCGAACAAATAAGTTACCTATGTGGCTCCTACTGATGTTATGGAATGCGGGGTGCTCCTGATTTCTTTTTCAATTTTTAATCGAAAGTAGAACTCATCCTGAAAATTTTGACACCTGCCGTTCTCTTTTCAGATGAGTAGAACTTGTTCTATGATTTTTCAAAGTTTCGAATGTTCGAATGTTCGAAGGGGACGTCACGGCGCCCCTAACGCCTGGGCGGGACATCGAGCCTTCTCCAGGTCTTCTCACGCTAGAAGGTCGCGGTTGGTGTCAAAATTCACAGAATGAGGTCTAGTTAAGATTAAAAATAACATGAAACAGTTTTTCCGACCCATGCACACACCCCATTCAGAGGCAATCGGATAGAAACCTACACAGATACACAACGAATTTGTGTGATTCTGGACCTTACAATTATTTTATACTGAAATTCTAACTAGACACCCTCGCTGATGGGAGACAATGATTCCTCCAAATCTATCATCATTGAGGTATAGTGTGAATTGAAGTATATTTTTACCTATAAAGTATTTTAATCTTCAGTTTGTGGCAGAGGCAATATACAAACATTTGACAAACGTTAATTTCAAAATAAATAACTATGTACTTGGCTCGGTCACAGGGTGGTCCCCCTCTACTGGCGACCTGCTGGAAATTATCGTATCGTGAAGGTGAAAATGTAGTTTGGGTAGTAAACAGTACATTTTAATAAGTCATGATTGACAGGACTCTCACAATAGGAGTATTTTCAGAGTAGGTCATACAAGACTCATCTGTGTAGATAAATGCCATATTTCAAGACAGATGACGTGTGGATGCTCACAGTGAATGAGACATCAGTCTTATGTATTATTACACGTGGTACAATACTGAGCTACTATTTAGCGCATATACAGGTATCTAATTACGTAATATTTGTGCATTCACGATGACAATTTCTTTTCAAAGAGAATAAAGTCCATCGAGTTCAGTTAAACACCAGCCGATAAGTCGTCCAGACGGATCTCTTGTATTTGTAGACGATCTAAATACCGATTGAGCACCATTACGTGGGTATAACCAGCAAGTTAAACCAAAATTATGCTGATACATGCTCAAGCCATCTCGCTTTCGAAGAAGTTTACGCATTGGATTGGCAGTTGTCATCTGCCGGATTCAAAGACCAGTTTGAGCCACGTTGTGCTCAAGTTCTAGTTGCAGAGACGCAGTTTATGATTCACAGACGACTGTTCATATATTTACAGAAGTCTTTCGATGTGTAGATTTCAGAATCAGCTTTGCTGAGCATCTCTACTTTCATCCAGTGATTTCAACAGCAGACTGGCTGTTTAAAACCGGGCGATAGGCATCAGTTTCTTCGTAACTAGAAGTTGTGTGTGGAGGAGGCTCAGCGAAGCGTCCAACGTTGGTCGATGCTGACCCAGCAGGTTCTGAAGGGAACGTGATTCTTCCAGCGTTGCTTGATGCTGCTGTTGATTTCTCAGGAGGGAAGGCGATCATTCCCACGTTGTCACTCCCAGACGGCTTCATCCCAGCAACGACGTGGCCTTTTCTTATGCCCGCTCTCTGAACTGGAACTCCGTTTTCATCCAAAAGCGTTATTAGAGGTACGATCGCTGGGACCGGGTGGATCGGCGGATTGTGATGATGGTGGATGTGGACCTGCAAAACCCAATGGACCATCAGCTGATGAATGCATAATCGGACGGTTTTGTACGCAAACCGGCCAGGCGCCAAATTATCGTTTTCGTGAAAAATCGAATTAAACATTTTCCCGGTTTTTAAAAATCTATGCTCTCTAATAATAACTGGAGTGATGAAAACTCGGTCTCCGACATGCCTTGGTGAGCAGAATTCATTTTTGATGTCAAAACAAGAGTAACTTGGGTAGTTTTCGAGTTAAGATGTTGTGTTTATCAACCCACGGCATGCATAAACTGTCAAGTATCGGGAATGGGGTCGTTCAACAAACGCTGTTATTGCCGAGCTTTCGGAAAATTTATTCCCTTCATCAGGGCTCAAAGCAGCTACATGTGAGGAGAGTGAACCCACCAACTCATACTCTCATTGTTTCAACTTTGTCAAACTTTTAAAATAAATAAATAGCATCAGGCTTCCAACAATAACAAAACAATATATTTTAAAATTTTCTAGGCGTATAAATAACAATAAAACTTTGGAACAAAAACAAAAATTTTAAAATTTATTGTTTTGTTATTGTTGGAAGCCTGATGCTATTTATTTATTTTAAATTTCGAGTTATGGCCCATACCTGGTTCGTGCGACTCAATCATTGCTTGTTTAGCAGGAAAAATGGAGAAAACATAAAATGTTTAGATCAGGGAGCGGAAAAATATTTGAAAATTATAGGTACTCCATCAGAAAATTTGCGCTTCTTATCCATTTTTTACCCCAACTTTGTGGAAACTGTACAATGGGCACAGCAATAGCTTAACCATCGACACAGCTAGTGAGCATTGGATAGAAAAAAACTTAAGGAAAAATAAAGACATGGAATTTTCATATTTGAACCACGAAACAGGTTTGTGTGAGGGTTTCTCTTGTACATTTCTTAAAACTCGGACATTGCCGAACGTGAGTGCCAAACAAGGAAGGCAACATTGAGAATACACATAACATTTTTATAAATCTTCACCAACTCAAACTCGTTTGTGCGAATTACGAAGCATCGAGAAGAAGTTTTGCCCAAAAGTCTATCAACGCTAGTTCGTCATGAAGTCGATAGATTGCGTAGTATTGTACAAAATCTGAAAGTATTCGTCGAGACGAATCGATTGATACCAAGAACTCGATTTTTGACATTTTGGCGCTTGGCCGGTTTGTACTTAACACCGTCCAAATATACTCAAATGCATGCCCATTCCCAAAAAGTATAATACCAGCACAAAATACCAACACAAATGAGAATCGTCACCCGTTCTAAGCAGGAGTGGAGGATTTTAAAAAACTGATTGGGTGCTTCTTATGTAGGTTACTGTTTTAGGCAAATGAGCAGTTCCTCATTTTGCCTCAGTGTATTTTGAATCATTGTTTTCAGTTGGATTTGCATTTCCAGTACTTTGAGATGGTCGAACCTTGGGAAAGTGTCATGAATATAAGCTGTATGGAGAATATTTTCCCAAGAACGAAGAAATAGTCACCACAACAGCACCTTTCTCATAAATCATTCTACCAACATTATTAACCTAAAAGGAGAAGCAAAGACTTCCCACGAGCATCCTGAACAATCACATTAAATGTGATTGATTAAATATGAGGCTTCGTCAAATTTTGACGAAGCCTCATATCCTCAACCTCTCCCTGCCTTCCTAACCTAATACAATAAGCAAATATTTGAGGACTTTTGGGATAGATTTGTCGAATAAATGGATGAACTGTGTGCCAGCATTTTTCGATTACAAGGTGATCTTCGCCAATAAAGTGAAATACCTTAGAATGACACTGGATTCGTCAAGAAGTAAAAAGCTGAGCTTTTGATTATATTCAGGAACATTTACTGGCTGATGGGCCGACGGTCTAAATTGTCAGTCCGCAAGAAGCTCATAGTGTTCAAGCAAGTCCTAAAGCCTGTCTGGACTTATGTTGCGCAACTGCTTGGGTGCACGGCCCAGAGCAATCGAGATATAATTCAGCGCTTCCTGAATAATGTCCTGCGATGCTGCGTTAATGCATTCAGGTACTTTAGAAACGACAGAATTTCTCTACGCGTTGCAGATTTTATCTGTCCATGAGGTCATTCGCAGCCAAGCCTTGAATCACCTTTTGAGGTTTCAAGATCATGCAAATGGGGATGTCGTCCAGCTTCTCAACACAGATGATCTGCTTAGAAGACTTAAGAGGAATCAAACCACACGATCCAATTCACATAGAGAGAGCACTATGAAATGCAAATTTAAGGAAAATAAGTACCTTAGATTTCTCAATGTACACCAACTATGTATCAGAAAACTTTTGCTTATAGGTTTTATCTAGGTGCATTGGAACAAGTCAAAAAAAAAAAAACTTCCCACGAGCAAAATGAACAATCACCTTTGACGAAGCCACACTTGGGCAACCTCTCCTTGCCTTCCTAACCTAATACAAGAAACAAAGATTTGAGGACTTTCCCCGCGTGCATCCTGATCAATCTCCTTTGACGAAACCTCACCTGCACAACCTCTCCATGCCTTTTCGATCTAAAACAAATAGCGAAGGCTTGGACACTTCCCACGAGAAAACTGATTAGTTTTCTCATCTCCACATCCCTACAAATCCCTGCTTTTCAACCTAATTTAAGAAGCAGAGGTTTGAACTCTTCCTGCGTGCATACTCTTTTGGTGGAAGCCTCATCTGCTAAGGCTCTCCCTGCCTTCTTATCGTACGACCTCAAACAAGAAACATAGACTTTTACACTTCCAGCGAGCAACTTGAATAGTCTCCTACAAAGTAGATGTATAAGCTAGACTATCATAGTTAGATTTGCTTATTGTCTCTTTAGACGTTATTTTAATACTAGCTGAAAAGCCTACTAAAAGTAGGCAAAACGCTTCTTCCGACTCTCCCCGCATCCCACTCCCTCCGGCTCCTCCCGCCTCCGATTCCCCCCCCCCCCCTCCCGCCACTCCGACTCGTCCCACCTCCCAAGACCCCTCGGTGCATACGTACGTACGTACGTACGGTTGGCGTTTTATTATATTAGATTTCTTATTGTAAGTAAATTCGAAGGTTGAATTTTTTCTAGTAGTTATTTGTAGGTACTTCAAAGATAACAGTATTATGATAAGCATTTTACCGATAAATAAATCCAAAATTTGAATAATTCGGAAATTAAGGGGGTTGGGTACCCACAGTGGCTCGGCACTTTTCAGAGTGACATGGTTTTACAAAACCCACAATTACGTCAGTCAATCTACTCATAAAACAACTTTATTACGTACCATTCGAACCGCCAGAAACTGTAGTTTCCAAAAACTGTTGAAATTTGTCAAATGGCTCGATAACATGCTTTGTAGAGGTACGAGAAAGTTTATCTTTCGTGATGAAAAATGTCACTCTTTTTTTCACATTTGTCCCGTTTCTCCGTTATTAAGCTATTTAGGGTCTTCCCGTTTTTTTTCTAACGATTCACAACTAGATGTAGAAAAAATTGACGGATTTTATTTGATCCACCCCCAAAATCTGATTTTTGGTAGTGATAAGAAGTGATATGCCAAAACTATCCATGAAAAATTGACTTTGAAAGTTTACTACGCGGATATTAAAAGCAAGTGGCCAAAAAGAGTCCGTCAATCGAAAGAGAAACTAATGACCAACGTAACAAAAAAAACAAGTTGTATTCCGATGCATAGAACCAGAGAAAACGGGTCCAGCATAGTTGAAAAAGTATAATATACTTTGTGAACATATTCATATACTTTATGAACATATTATATTCAGTAGAGGGGTTTGAACTTTTGAGGGCCCGATGCGGCGTGAAAAACATTTCTGCCCTCTTCGCACCTTATTCCTTCAATTCTCTCGATCCATGAAAGATGGATAATCACTCGTTTACGTACTTTTTTCTTCCTCCATAATACCAAATAATGTTATGAGATTCTGAAGGAGTTTCAAAGAAAAAGAAGGAGGATGAAGGAATGTTTTCAAAACCATAACAACACAACCTTTTTCTCACTCCATTGTCCATTCATGTATAGCAACCAGTGTACTCGTCTCGTACGAGCATGGGGATGGTTTTAAAATGTTCCTTAATGAGTGAAAAAAAAAAAAAAAAAAGAATCGAAATTTTGTTTTGGGAACCATTAAGGAGGCTTATCGAAGAATCATCTGAATCTTTGAATATCATGTATTTACCTCTTTGACGATCTCCTTGGGTTTGGCGGGTTTCTTACTGGAAGACGCCGCTGACCTGTAAGGGACCGCCTTCGTCGTCAGTCTCACAGGTTTCAGCGCCCGTGGTCTTATGAGAATCGGCCCAGAGGGAAGATTCGAATAGCGAATAACATATGGCGCGTATTTTATCACTTTCGATTGAGTCTTCGGTTTCGAACGGTACCTGCGGAATATGAAACCATATAATAATTGGCAACAAATATAATTATTGTTATTTTCTCTTATTTTGATACAGAGGAAATAATGTGAGATATGACTAGTGTTAGGTACACGGTGTCGTGAACGCAAGAATTTATCCACTACCAAAATTATCCTAAATCAACAACAGAGTTTTTTAGCGACTACAAAGATTATAATTGTTCCTTATTTAATCAATCCATTGCCACGAGGCCAATATAAAAAGTTCAGAGAGAATACAAAATAACAAAGTTCAACAAAATTCAACAGCATAACAATGTGGTTTGTAGTAGATAAAAATATGAGATAAACCGTGATAATGAAATAAAAATAGAAGAAGAAGCCGAAGAAAGAACATAAATATTCAATTTCACAAAGGTAACATAGATTATAAATAGGAATGTACCCAATCGGCAAAAAAACTTTCAAGAGAAGTTTTACTACCATTCATGTAATATTCAAAAAGGTGATTTTATCTCAAATAATCTATTGATCCTTAACGGAAAGTTTGTTTTCCTAACCTGATATTACCTATTCATTATTTTAACCCTTTTCCGGCTTTTGTTTTTTCTTAGGAACATCTACTTCTAGGCTACCTGGATATCTACTTTCCATGTTTTGGTTTATTATGTTCCATAATGAACCTTTGGAATCGACCAAGAAAAAAAATTTTCACTTCCCTCCCCCCCTTAAAAATTTGTTGGTTTCCGTTTCAAGGTACTTAGAATCCGAAAATCAAATGAAAAATTTTCCGTCCGTCCGCCGTACACCGTACGCGGCACTTTCCCTAGTTACCAAGGACCGATTTTGATTAAATTTGGTGTATAGGCTTCATTTGGCGTCTAGTTGTGCCCAAAGCTTTTGGTTGATGTAGGTAGGTCACTTCTTAGGGTTGAAAAATAGGGGTTGAAATTTTGAAAACGCCCTAACTCAAAAAATTTGATATAAAGGTATTATTTTTCCATCAATTGAGTCGACGGTTGTACGACAAACCGTTTGCTCCCTACAAGAATTTAAGGGTTGGACTTACGATAAATCAGAAACACGAGTGTGAATCGCAAAAGAGGCCTGGTCCCCGTTCAAATGTTAGCTGACCGGAATACGATCGATGTTTTTCTTCAAGTTGGTTGGTGGTAACAATGGCAAAGCCGTGTTCTTTGCAGACGAGTGATCTATATAGAAAAATGATAAACCTTTGTGTAATAATTTGCAGCTTTTTTTCATCTATGAAGTTTCGGTTTGTTTTCCTACCACAAATCGTTATTATTTGTCTCTAGTCAACTAGTCAAATTAATAAGGAAGCTACAAAACTTTCTTGTCACTTTGTTGATATAGTGACATCCTTACCATTGAAAATATGATACTGTGTCTCAGTAAGGCAGATACGACTCGTTTAACCATACAGGTAATGAAACTGGAAAATATTGAAACTGTAATGCCCTATTTCATCACTCTTTGTTTAATCGAAGTAGGAGATAATACCACTATTAAGTTAAGGAACATGTTTCTTCTGAGGTCCACCTACACTGTTGATGAGAGAACATGGCCCTTTGACGGAACAACTCAAGAATGAAACGTTTGAGGGTTTTGATTGATTTAATCGAATTTATTGGTTTTTGAGGTGCAAGGAGGATAAAAATGACTGCGAAATAATTTCCAGGTCGTGGACTCACCGAGCGAACTATAAAGGGTCAAAGTTGTTATTATGTTATGATGAAGTTATTTGCCACAACTTGGCGGACATTTTAAAGTATCAGAATCACATACTTACAAAACATTACATGCGAAAACTCACCTAGCGGAAGCGCGATACCTGGCGGAAGCCCTCGTTGGCTTGTGTTGCCTGGGGTAGGTTGCATACGTGTAGTAACCACCCCCGCCACTGCCACCACCACCTCCACCACCTCCGCCACCTCCACCACCTCCACCGCCGCCACCTGGTTTAGGTTTGGGTTTGGGCTTGGGCGAGGGTTTGGGCGGTGGCGGGAACGTCGGCCAGGGAGGCGGCGTCGCGCCTTTGCACGGTGGCGGCAGCGGGAAGACGGTCACCTTGGGCGGCTTGTACTTCAAGTCGTCCGGGATCTTCTCCTCGACTTCGTAGTTCTGAGGTGAACTCACGTCCTCATCATTGTAGTCTCTGTTGACCAGAATTAAAGCGAATATGTCGAAATTTTTAAACTTATAAAATTTATTTTCAGAGGTACGAGTAATTCTGATGGTTATTCTAATAACACAAACATTTTCGAGGCAGTTATTTGTTCAGTTTCAACATTGTGGATTATGTTTCTGCGAATCAAAAATTGTTAACAAAATAATATTTTGTAAATATATTTTGTAATATTTTTTAAATGAATATTAAGACTGAAGAAGTTAAGAAGAAGAAGACTGATGAAGTTAAGACTGCTTGAATTACACAGACAGCGCAGAACAGCAAATAATAATTGTAGACTCATGGAATTTATTCACGCTAGGTTCGCATAAAGAATATTGGAAGTGAGTCGACTGCATGTGTAACAACTTGTAACGTGTACATTAAGTAAGCTTTAACAATAAAGGGCGTATGTCCCTCGAGAAGGGACATACGCCCTTGAAGGTAGGACAGAGCGATCTCATGCCTCTACCCGCCCCTCGTCTCGCCCGGGCAATAAAAGGAGCCCTTCTAGAGGCCACATCATCATTACTGTCTCAATCACGTCTTGATCACTCATTTGTACCTCTCATCACAAACTCTACTTTTCTGCTTTATTTTTATTCTAGAGTATCATCGGTGGCCCAATCGATGCCGAGTATTCCCCACTTAATTAGCCATATAACTAATTAATCTATTTAACATCGATGGTTCAATCGGCGCCCGCTAGATATACAAATATACATCTCAGCTATATTGTCCATATTGATATCGGTGGCTTATGAGGCTTGAGAGGTCGATGACTGTTCCACCCTTAGTATTCGAATCCAATCCAGTTGAGTAGTTGCCAAACAAGATATTTATAGACCGCAGAAGTATCTTTATAGGTCTATAAACGAACACTTGCGAGTCAAAATCATAACAACTATATTGAATATAAAAGAATGAATTCATCCTCAAACTGAAGTTACTGCTGCTCAGCACTTCCCCTCAGAATAATTCTATCCTATGAACATTTTCCATTCAACAGAACTGAGTCCGAAACACTTGGAATACTCCACTAAATTTACTGCAGGCTAGAAACCGATACCTACACCATCTAATTTTATCGTACTTCAATTTCACCAAATCAAATATTACAACTTCTCATTAAAGTCAATTCAATAGAGTACATTCTTCCAGTACTAAATTCTTACTAAAAATTTATCTTATTCCAAATCTCATAATACATTTACAACATCATATCATTTAACATGAATTAATGTGCGAATTTTCAAAGAAATCTTCCAGTTACAGGTCTAGTTAAGAAAAGAAACAGTGGTGTTGCAATTTCTTTTAGAACTTTTTTTTTACACGATTCTTGGTTCTTTCTCAACATTTAAAATATCACAACTTATTCAGTCAAGGATTGACAGTTGAAGTCAGTCTATTCAATGGAGTACATTTTCCCAATACTAAATTCTTTCTAGCAACTATGTAGATCGACCCAACAAATTACACCACGTCAAACCGTTTGGGAATGCAGTCCACTGAATGATAAAATCTTTCTTTGCCGAGCTTTCGGTTAATACATTACCTTCTTCAGGGCTCGAAGGATGATTTACTCAGTGAGCATACCAACAGTCAATTTGAAGGAGGTTGGTAGAGATACCACCATGATAATCAAGGCTCAAATTTTATGGTACCTATTAAATGTAACAATGAATCAAACACCAGGTTTCAAAACAAAACAATCAGACAAATTTAAAGGTGTATCTCAGCGAGAGAGAATAATGACAGATAACAATCCATGGTGTTTGATTCATTGTTACATTTAATAGGTACCATGAAATTCAATCTATCATAATTTAATAATTATGGTGACATCTCCACCAACCCCCTTTAAATTGACTCTTGGTATGCTCACTGAGTAAATCATATCCTTCGATTAATTTTCGATTTCGAATTTATTAACCGAAAGCTCGGCGAAGAAGGATTTTATCATTCAGTAGACCCCACTCCCAATTTTTGTTGTTTGACGTACTAAATTCTCACTCAAAATTTATCTTATTCCAAATCTCATAATAAATTTACATTATAAATGCACCCTAGTTCAAAATCACAACAGATCATTATAGTATACAATTGGACATCTTCCCTATCAATCTCACAACGAACTGTACTCCACATTGACAGAACTCCTTGTTATGCCCTGCTGCGTTTGTATAAATCGGGGACAACGAAACAACATGTGCTATGAATATTTGGCAGGTTTTGATGAGAAAAGAAGAAAAAACTCTTGATTACACCTGTTGTGGACAAGAAAGTCATGTTGTTCAACCAATAAATAACTTATTTTCATTTGTGCCAACGAAATAACCGAGCACGCGATGACATTTCGCTTGAAATTCTGGATGGAGAGAGAGCATTTAAAACCTCTCTTTTCAGCAAATTCTCAAGGGAATCATAGAGCTATTGCAATGGACTCAATTTTGCATAGACCTTTTTCAACAACTTGTTCACTGAAATCCATTTTTGGACTTTCTTAAACGATTGCTGGAGTTTTTACAACAAAAAATAAAAATACCTATGTATACGAGGGGCTTGTCAAAACAAAGGTTATGAGGTGAACATTTTCAGCTTCTTGAAAGTGCGCAAATGGGTTGCTGACTTATAAAACGGACGAAAAATAGTGTGGCCAAAAATCCAAAATTTGGGCGCCCCTTTTGCTCCCGACAAGGTGTTGTGATTGGCGCTGTTGAAGACATCGTGAATGCTGACAGGAAGCTTACCATCGACGAAATCTTCAAAGCCCTGAATCCAACAGTCTAGGAGAAGACCAGTAGAAAGTCAGTGGGAAGAATTTTTCCGAAAATTTCGATATGACCGAAGTTTGTACCTGTTGGGTCGACTTTGACACAAACAAACAGGGTAGAATCTGCTCGAAATTTTTTTTGAAATTTCGGAAAGAGGGGAAGGGGGTGTTCAGCTGTATTGTGACAGGTGATGGAGCCTGGGTTCATGACACAATTTCTGAGACAAAGGTCAGGTAGTCACAATGCCAAAGCCATGTTCTTTGCATAGAAATACGTAGAAATAATAAACCTTTGTATAATAATTTGTAGCATTTTTGACAGAAGCTTCACTTGTTTGGACATTTTTTTCTACGGTAATTTTTTCACCTTGGGTATTCCTCCTGTTTAACGTTATTCTAGGGCCCTATTAAAGGATTTGATTCGAAATTTCAGAATCTTGTGTTGAGGCAAATTCCCGTTCACTCATATTACCTGTGTTCCTCGGAAGGCGGATGAGACGGAGGAGGCTCTTCTTCGTCCGAAGAGTAGAAAGTCTGGTAGTCGGGAGGCTCGCCAGACTCGATGTTGTAACCTGAGGTCGCGTAGTCCTCGTTACTCTTGTCCAACTGTGGCGGCAGCTCCCCCTGAAAAGAACAATAAAATTGAGTTATAGTTGAGCAGACGTAACTGGCGGTGAAGCATTCCTGAAGGCGGACGTGATCAGATGTTCGTGAGAAGGCATCAAGGTGAAAATATGGAAGAAAACATGGTCGCTTGCAATGATGTTGGAAAACGATTCAACTTAATTCAGGAAACTTAATAGGTTTTCTGATAAAAAAAAATTCCAGATGATCCCATGCGTAGTAGCTAGTCTGAAAACACCAATTTCATAGGGGACCATCTGCACGCCAACCCGCACAATCTCTGAAAAACTCATCGAATTCGGATGGAAAATGCGGAAGATTATGGCCGTTTCGAGGGTTTTACGTTTGCGCATGCTCTAGGCTATTATCTGCCCGCAAGAGGCAATGGTACAATGGTTTTCATAGGGGACCATCTATAACTCAACCGAAATTTTTTTTTTTTTAATCGAAATCAGGCAATAACTGTGTACAGTTTTCCTGTTATAGGAAAGACACATTATTGCAGGCAGGTACGAATCCAAAATTGTACAGAAAGGTCTGAAACGTTGAACGCGGATGGAAAATTCTGAATTTGGAGAACGTTTGATTCTAGCTTTCAAAAGTGAAATCAACGCTTTTGATACCTGCGTGGACTCGGAAAAAAAATGGAGAAACTACTTGATTTGCACATTAAACTAATACGACCCGTCATTGTGCCTACAGTACGCTTATTCATCATAATAATATTATAATGTCATATCATATTATGATGAACTCATACTGGTCTTCATATTATGAAGACCAGTTTTCCGAAGGATTTAGTTTCATAATATGAGATCAAAATGGGAAAAAAAGGAGAAGGATCTGAGAGAAATAGCTCAAGTTGGATCTGAAATTACAGGGAAAGAAGGGGGAAGGTCCGACTAGAGAGAAAGAAAGGGGAAGGCTTAAAAAAACAAGGAGAGAAAGAGGAAGGTACTCCGTTGGACGGAGTAACTGGTCTAACTCTCCTCCTTCTTTCCCTGTTCACTCTATAACCCTCCCCCTTCTGCTTTTTTTTTTTTTTTTTTTTTTTTTTTTTAGTGAGGGTGAATTTTTCTTCTCAATAAAACTATTTATAAATTGTGGATGTTTATTGATATTTATGTTTCCGGTATATCTTTAGATGAAAGTTTAAATAATGAGGAAAAATAAAACGACCCAGTCATTCATGAAGATGGATATGAGTAAAACGCGTCAAACTTTGAATTTCAGTTTTCTCTGAATGGGAAAATTCACACATTCCCCCTTCTTTCCCTGTGGTCTTCAAATAGGATAGCACATTATACAGTACACAGCTTGACTTTATCTTGATAATTTTTACCATTCCCAAAGAAAAACAGAGCTTCTGGGGGCACATCAGTGGAGCAGCAGATAAGGCTGCAGGTATTGTAAACAAGTTGAGCCGACTGATGGCAAATCTAGGGGGCACATCACCCGCTAAGAGAAACTCCTTATGAGAACTGCAGAGGCAATTATGCTGTATGGAACAGAAGTATGGGCAGACTCCTTCAGGTACCAAAAGTACAGGGCACGTATGGAAGGAGCTCTGAGAATCTGTGCCGCATTTAGAACTGTCTCAGGTCCAGAATCACAAGTGATAGTGCGAACTATTCCAATATACCACCAGGCACTGGAGCGCAAAAGGATGAGGAGGAAGGCAGAGGCAATATCCTTAGTAAAGAAGGAAGAGTGGGAGGAGACCATCAGTAGGTGGCAAGCAGACCTTGTCTGTGAAACCCTTGGAAAGTGGATAGCCCTCATAATTGACGATCTAAAGGCTTGGCTGGGCAGAAAACTCGGTGAGGTGAACTATTACCTGACTCAATTCTTCTCAGAGCATCAATACTTCCGCTCCTTCTTAGTAAAGATCGGAAAAGCCACTGACCCGGAGTGGAGATACTGTGGGATAGAAGAGTTTGATGTCTACCACACCTTCTTCACATCCCATAATGGGAGGGTATGAGGAGGAGAGCAGAAGATGTTATTGGAACGTTGCGTCTACAGAAAATCATACATGAGATGATTAAGAACAAGTCGAGCTGCGACGCAATGACAGTATTTGTCACAGCTGTCCTCAAAGCAAAAAAATCTGGATGGAAGATGGGAGAAAGAAGATGAGGAATAGAATTGAAGGAGAGATCAGATTAGAGAGCAGAAGTAGGAGCAGCCTTTTGGCAAAAAAAGGGCTCACCGTGAAGTAATACTGTACAAGTAGTTCCGGGGTGAGTCCTAAGCAGAGGGAGTGGGGTTTTAGTTGGTAGGCCCAATGCATGGGGAGTCCAACACTGTTGGGGTGAACTTCCCCTTTGAAGCAGACGGGATGACAAACATACAGCTAGTCACGAGATACGGGAGCGGTTGCCTATCAGTTGATTATTATAAACAAGAGGTCAATCATTCCTTTTCTGAAGACTCCGGATAAAGGCTTTAAATGTAGTTTATTTGATTTACGAGTGAGTAAATTGATCAGTAAATGGAGCATGTGTTTGTCAAATAGTTATTTACTAACATATAAAATTAAATCTTTGATTTGCAGAGAAACGCAGTTCTGTCTTTGTTCTAACCTCACGATCTAGAAGACGAACTATTATATATATTAAACATGAGTTACATATAAATTATATCAACTGCAGGTTGAATATCTAGATTCATAATCTAATACATGTAATCCCAACCGTACGTGCATGTCGCCGATCGTCTGGAAAACCCGGGTTCGATTCCAGGCCGTGACATCAAATTTTTTCCAATTTAATAATAAAGTACATGTTTATATAACATAATACATAAAATCCCAACCCGTGGGAAGTACAACTCCGTGTAATATCCCCATCTTCCAGGTTTTCTTTTCACGTACCTACCAACGATTTGTTTCTGCCTGCTTTCACCAGGCTTTTCAGCTAGTCAATTGATAATGGCTCTTATGAAGATTCTTGTTTGCCACTGAATGGTTATTGCAATAACAATCCAATTTGGGTTTAAATTAACAACATCAATCTGTCCTGTTTCAGAATTGTAAGGCGGTAATCATTATCAACATCAATTGTTACTATTATCTTACGTGTGGAATGTGAAAATCGTTGATCTCATCGACGAAACCCGTTGTCAGCGAATTATCCACAGGGTACGTCCCGAAGTCCTCGCTGTAGGTGTGTCCTGGGTAAACCCTCGACTCGAACTTTTTTGACTTGGCGAGGTTTTTCGGAAAGTGGGACGTCTTGATTTTGCTCCCCGAATGGTGAGACAGAAACGTCATGGAGCTGATGGGGGTCGCTGGGGTCGTGTGAGCTGAAACCCCCTCTTTGGCATCGGAGCTGGAGTCGTCACTTACGTCTGAGAACATTTCAATAGTCGGACGGAAATTCACTTGAGAGCAAATAAGCGCGTTAAATAGAGGCATTTCTTTCAAGGCTACAGGTGCAAATCGACGAAGGTGGAATTCTTACGCTTGATGAAGAATGTGGCAGGTGCCAAAGCGCCAGGTAGAGTGAGTCCGCACCAAGCCACCAGTAGGGCTGGCCACCACGGGCTCTGCAACCACATTATTATCGTACATGTACTTAAGAGGCAAGTGAGAAGTAATCAGAATGTATATATGTATAATGATAAATAAAATGATTGGGAATTTACCTAAGTTATTCTTGATTAATTATAATCCACATTGAATAAATTAGAATTGAGCTTAAGAAAATTAACCCTTCTCTAAATTAGTTTTTTTAGGTTAACCCCCCCCCCCCACAAAAAAGGTCCATTCATGCAGCATGAGTTAATGAGCAAATTTCCATAGAAATCTGGCAAGGTTGAAGATATATTCATATATTTTTTTAATTCAGTAGTGTTTTTTTATATTTTCATTCAAAGCCACTAGGACAACTTTTTCGAAAAAGTCCATTCTGAAATTTTGAGGACATTGCAATTTTCCTTGAAAATTCGCTAAAATATCGAATAAAAAGATTTTAAAACGTCTACCAAGGAGCTAATCTCAAAACATCAATATCCAAGTACTTTGCACAGCCTTCACAGTGGACTCCACACATCAACCGGCAAAAACTTGGAATTTTGTTGGAAAATGTAGAAGTTATGAGTGTTCATAGGATTTTACGTTAGCGCATGCGCACAAAATACTTTCAATTTGGGGGCCTTAATTTTCATAGAGGACCATCTACACGCCAATCCGTATAATCCCAGAAAATGCCATTGAAAGCGGACGAGAATTGTAGAATTTATGGCTGTGGCAAGGATTTTATGGCAGACAAACACACACACAGACAAGGAACCAAAATGGTTCAGGAAGGTCTGAAATGTAAAACTCGAGTGGAAATTTTGATTTTGGAGAACTTTTTGTTCAACCTTGATAAGTGAAAAAGCTTCCGCTACCTTGGTATACTCAGAAGCATAGGGTATGGGCATCGGGTATTTCAATTCACCCTAGATTCGACAAAACAACTGTCTTTTTCTCAGTTTCAATTCCAAATATACGAAACTTTTTACTGTTGAATGAGACCTTCGTAGAGAACTATACATCCAGCCGTTTTCTCCTAATGAGGCCTTAAAGTTGGACAGAAAGAAGGAGTACAAAGCTCTTTACATTCGAACCTGTTCAATGACAGATTCATTTTTCGAAATGTACGTTTTGTTCATTTCTCAAAATAAAATGAACATAAGTACTTTGGGACAAATGAAACATCAAATAGTTACGTACCGCAAATGTACACGCAAAATAGGCTGAATCACGCTCGAACGGCTGAAACATCCACACCATAGCAGTCTCACTTGCTGGATTTTATAAAGGATGGATACTGTACCAGGAGATTACGCAAGGTGGATACGTAACATGCCTACTCTTTACGCCTTATGTGTAATTCAGGGTTGTCATTCATGTTTTAAGTTGGGGTATAAGCCGATATTTACCGAACTTCTCATATAATAGGATATAAATACTCTATTGACGCCCTGTCAATCTATAAAAAAAAATAAATGAACCAAACCCAACCCCAGATCTCCAGCAGGGATCTATGAGAGTAGTTTATTCCTCGAATTTTAAACCTCAAAAACCCTGTGCTGTAAGTAAAAAACCGTGAACGTTTTGCACTTTCTTCAGTCTTGTAACTATAATTTAGCGTTTTAAACCAATAATTTCAAATCTATGATAAGTTCAACAATTAATGCCATGTAACTTTTCAAGTTTCTGACGATATGAGGTGCCAGTACGTACTGCGCTGCCCCCCGCCCCCCACCA
Organism: Apolygus lucorum; assembly: GCA_009739505.2. Lineage (NCBI taxonomy): Eukaryota > Metazoa > Arthropoda > Insecta > Hemiptera > Miridae > Apolygus > Apolygus lucorum. Next base: position 47,736,253 of record CM019183.2, on the reverse strand, counting down.
TCCTACCGTCATCCAATCACAAAGATCTTTTTAGCCAAGCGCTGATTTTGATGAAAAAATGCACGTTTTCCCGTGCATTTTCCATTCTAGTTGTTCTCCACGCAACACGTGAGTCTATTTTGTTTGTTTTATTGGTCGCGTGAGTAAGACTTGCTTAGTTTTCGTGACGATTTTTCAAATTATGTGCCAAAGCAAAGACATGAAAATGTCAAAAATATCAATCGCATTTCGGTTAGCTAAAATTTGAACGGAGATGAGCCTCTTTTGCGATTCACACTCGTGTTTCTGATCTATCGTAAGACCAACCGTTAAGTTCTCGTAGGGAGCTCACGGTTAGTCTTACAGGGCTCCGTGTGGTCTCAAAAAAATTCTAAATATTCAGTACTATCTTAAATTGATGGAAAAAACAATACCTTGTATCAACATTTTTTTAGTTGGGGCGTTTTCAAAATTTCAACGCTTAATTTTTACTCTTCGAGGCACAACTAGACCCCGAATGGGACCCACGTACCAAGTTTCATCAAAATCGATCGATGCTATGTGAGGAAATTGCCGCGTATGTCGGACGGCCAAATTTTTATTCGATTTTTGGATTCTACGTACCTTGAAGAGTAAACCAACAAATTTTGAGGGGGAGGGGGGGTTTAAAAACATTTATTTTTTCTTGGTCGATTCCAAAGGTTCATTATTGAAAACAATTAACCAGAAACGATGTTAGGACAAAAATTTCGATTTTTTTCCATCGATTTCTTTGAAAATGTTAACAATACCTAACTCTATTTTGAGACTTCCAATAGCCCACAAAAATGCAAATTATTTATGAATAGCCCATTAAATTTGAAATTGGAATTTAATTATGGCTACTCCTTTTGACACTTGAGACAGCCGTAGAGTTCCTGAGATGTTTTCGGTGACACTAGTGACATCATGGTCTAATTAGGTTTTACGGGAGTTATGACCGTTTTAATGGTTGCAAAGTCGAAAATACGACAAAATTTATTTTTAAAAGTAAAAAAAATTCGGCTTATAAGGGGTTAAAAAACTCCATAAGGCATTCTTTGTGGCAAATTAGTTGTAAAAACTACTCTCCAAGTTTGGTGAATAACTTATGGGACATCCTGTATATCTATTTAGTGCGGGAAATTATTCAATTAACCTGGAAAGTATGCATTTATTAAGAGGAACTAGGTTTAACCTAATTATCGTAATTTCGGCTGGTACTTACTTTTCATGACAGAGAGCCGAAATTGATATCCTAGGTAACCCCAACCAGGCACATAACTTTCTTCGAAGACACAAGCGGGGGTCGAGTGCTCTGCTGTCACTTTTAACGCCTCCCCGCTCTGAAACCCCCAAAACCCCCTTCAGATCCTCGGAAACCCCCTCGAGAAAAGTAGGGGATTCAAAAGGAGACTCCCCCTCCAGCAGTAGGGTTAAGCCTAACTAACTGGTCTGGAAACTAAAGGGAAAACTATGAGAAAAAAAGTCGCCATAGAGAAGTTAGAGGAGAAAAGCTAGGAAAATAACGTGGGAGGGGTGAAGGGGTCGTTGTCTGGTGACTGAGTTTCCGGTAGCTCCCGTTTCCAATCGCTTTGAGGCAGGCGAGGTTCTGTCAGGTCGTTATTAGGCGTTACGTCAAAGAACTGACAGGTTAACTAGTCTCGGATCAGCGTTCAACCGATCACCGACCTACCTTAACAGTTTTCAGTCACAACATAAAAAGTTTCAATCATGCAACGCGACTTGATGAGCCACCGTTCAGAGTTAACAAAAGTGCAGACATTTTCGAACTAACGTAATATTTGGCTTTGTCGGCAGCAATGGTGGGGAAGTGTTATTTTCGTGCAGCAGGTCAATAAACCGATCAACAAGCTGATCAGTGTAGATTTTTCGCAACAGAACGAAAAGTCTGTCAAGTTGGTGTGGCACATAGCTCCTCGTATCCATGTACCGATGAACTGTGTAGTGTAATGTCTGTATGGATCAGAACTATTTTCTATTTGAAGGTAAATATCATACTCAGCCAGGTGTAGCCATGGGTTCATCGCTGTCTCCTTTGCTTGCGGATATTTATATGGATCATCTTGAAAAACGAATCTTCGAAAAATGTATATCAAACAACCTTTTATATTGGTACTTATAGGTACATTGATGGTAAAAGTAATTGCCATATTTTTAGATATCGCCAAAATGCTTTGACCATGGGCAATGAATCTTATGAAATTAGCGGTGTTGAACTAGAATGGTTCAGAAACCTACCTACATCAGAGACCGCAGAGGGGTTAAAATTGGTGCTAAGTGGAGTGACCCCAGAACAACAGACTTTCAAATCTCACAGGACACTGTACTAGGGCCGTATTTGTTCTTGCTCTTTGTAAATGAAATGGCAGATCTCGAGTTTAAGTACTCTCGAATTATTTCTTTGCCGATGATACGGTTCTTTTATGTAATGGGGCTGATGACTCGAGATATTTTCAAATGCTCAGCATACGTTGACTATTATAGTAAATTGAAATTAGATGAATGGGGTTAGTTCCGCTAGTTATAAGAATACAATTATTATCTACGTACCGTGTTGGAGAATCGTCGTAACCAATCGACTTGCTGGTACGACGGATTCTCAAATACGGTACGTAGATAATAATTATAGTAAATTGGTTCAGGGCTCATTCGCTGTCAATAAACACCGATAAAACCAAATTTATCACTTTTCGGTTATCTGGGCAAAGAGAGACGCTAATTCCATTCCATTTAAACATTCACGAAAGGTCTTGCGCCCAAGGGGATTCCAGTGCGCCCACTCCAATCATCTAGCAGCATTAAGTACCTGGGTGTGACCTTAGACGAAAATTTGAAATGGGCTCAACACAATAAACAGTTACGAAAAGACTGAGGAAACTGCTGCATGTATTTCTTGAACTCCGTTACGTTTTGAACCTAGAAACTATTAGAAGTGTATATTTTGCTCTGGTCCAATCTCAACTGATACACAGTATTGTAGCTTGGGGTGGAGTGTCACAAAATATCTGAAACCATGATAAGTATTCAGAAAACCATTGTAAGAATCATTGCGCGGTTTTCTTACTTTAGCAGATCAGTTAAGTATTTCAAGAAAACTAGATGTGCTTAATTTTCGTCTGAGGTTTCTAATTATTTGAGATGTTCGTAAAATTCGTCTGAGGTTTCTAATTATTTTGCGTGTCAAAACAGTTGGAGATTTGCACATGTAAAACATGGAAAAGGGACTGGAGCAGAGCCAACAGAAAAGTTTCTGGTCCCCAAGATGAACGCCTCAGGACAGAAAAACTGGTTATTCAAATCTCCAAAAATCCTCAATTTACTTGAGAGGGTTTGGAAGGCGAGAGACTTAAGAGATGGATCAACAAGAAAATTAGATTGGAAAACTTTTGCAATAACAGTTATTGAATAGTTACATTGAATAGTTATGAATAGTTACTATTCATTTTCATATTAATGGTATCAGATCTATATATTCGTATAACAGTTATACGAATATAATAACAGTTAACGTTATGTATAGTTACCTACTAATAACAATAACACAAAAATTAACAAAAAGCAACATTCAAATGACAACCAGCGTGCAATTAAAAACCAATAGATTTATTGTTGAAGAAGGATCGTCATTTATTTCGATTTGTCACGAATTTGGATGCATAGATAGGAGATAGCGGAAAATGCCACAATGAGTGAGTAAAACCACAGTACTACAGGTGTACCTAACTAGATATTTAATTGTAATTAGATTATTAATTGTAATTAGATATTAGTTGTATCCAATAGAAAAGGATTTCGATTTCTAATCTAGAAAAAAGTTCAAATATTGAGATAATTCAAAGTTTTCAAGTTATTTTGAAGAAATGTGGTTCTCGTAGTAATTAGAGTATCTTTGAATCCTTGAAAAGAGGAACAACTACTGGGAATCCATTAAGTTCGAAAAGAATTGTGGGAATCGCAAAAAAGGCATGCGGCACTGAGTGTGCGCAATCTGTCTTTGGTGTGATGGAAAAACAATACCACCGAATTTTTGAGTTAGGGCGTTTTCAAAATTTCAAACCTTATTTTTCAACCCTTAGAAGTGACCTACATCAACCAAAGCTTCGGGTCACAACTAGACCCCAAATGGAGCCCACATACCAAATTTAATCAAAATCGGTCAATGCTAAGTAAGGAAAAGTGCCGCGGACGGCGGACGGACGGAACATTTTTCATTCGATTTTCGGATTCTGCGTACCTGGAATGTAAACCAACTAATTTGAGTGGGGTTAAATAATTGTTTTTCTTGGTCGATTCCAAAGGATCATAATTGAAAA